>OZ020614.1:51091477-51391466 GCA_963971575.1 Liopterus haemorrhoidalis
GGAATTAATGTATAAAGTTGAATGGAGACTATTTAGAAAAATTAATACAATTTTGCACTAAAAAGTTATTTTCTATCTCGTTCTAGAAATTTTCCGATCACTTCTCGTATAATATTATTTTCGTATTATTTAATATTAAATGTTATTTCAAATTCATGAGAGTACGCCAACAATTAAACTAATTAAACATTCCATTCGACAATTGTGCATTTGTAATATAATAATAATTATAATAATAATGTACTTAGAGTTGAATGTTTGCTTAAATAGGTTGACATGTTATGCAGGTGTTCAGTGGAATCCCTTGGGCAACGGAATCCGTAACAACAGTACATGTTTTGAGCGGTTCTGTACGGTCAGTATAGGTTACAGGTTACCGGTTAACCGGTTCACGCATGTATAGCCAGTGATCCATCAATCAGTAATTTGCATCGAGTAATCTTGTTATGTTATGTGTCTATTGTCACGGAAGAGAGTATACTGCGTATTAAACATGTTAATTCGAAATTAAGATGTTCGGTTTATGATCCGGTAATTGGGGTGAGTCAAGGTCTGGTTAGTTCCCACATTACCTCAAATCAACCTCAACCTTATACTCTCTCTTTCTCTCTCCTTCTCTCGATATTATACATCTCGCTCATTATATACTAGCCTAAAGCTTCACTTGGCTCTCTTATATTCTTTTTAACTTTACCTCTAGTTTTATGATTTCAATCGAGGAAAATACAACACCACAACAAAATATGTGCATCGAACAATAATTATATATGACAAAATATGTACTCCGCACGACAAATCTTGTCGTTATAGCGACAAATGGCTTGACAAAAAATTAAGTTCTTTGCACGACAAAACATTACATTTGTACTACAAATGAGGAGGTACAAAACAAAACCAGCTTTATCACAGTCATCAAAAAAAAAATGTATCAAAAAAAAAAAAAACGTTTTTCGAGCTTAGTTTTATCACTACATGATTTTTTTTGTAAATCTTCTGTTTATGGTAATATGATAATTCACTTTTTTGTTTCGAAAAAGTTGGTTTTGCACCAAATTGCTTCCTATTTCATTTCTTAAGAACAATACAATAAAAACAAAATAAAATATTAGATGCAAAGGTCATGGAATAGAATTTTATTAATATATATGTATATATATTTCAAAAAAATTTCAATTAATTGTTACGGCAGTTATGTACGTGTTATAACTTGTTATTGTCAACTTGTATTTATCTACATGTGTTTGTAACCTGCGCAAATAGAGAAAATAATGGAGTGATGTGATTGGCTGAAATGGAAAGAGTTGATTTTGCAACAGACTCGCTTGTGGATAAAGTTAGTTCTGTTTTGTCTTGCACAATTTGATGCGACATTATAAAGGGATATCTTTTTAATGCCTGGGATATCATTATAGGGGGATAACCAGTTTCACTTTATTGAAAATTTACATTTAATTGACTAATTGTTGAACTAGCTAGATGTCTTGATGCGTATGCAACTCGTAATTAAATACGCTTGTAAGTCTCTAGATGAAAGTAGGTTATTATTATTATTTTTTTAAATTTAAATATTTAGGACACATCAACAGCATGGTTATTAGTGTCCGCCGTCTATTTGATTACAATTATTAATATTACATTAAATTGTTAGGTTTTTAAAATATATACATGTACATAGATCGATTTAAGAATTTTAGTAAGTTGTCTAGTTTTTCGGGGTTGTCGCTTAGCGCTTCACACAGGCTGTCTGGGATCTGGTATGTTCTTCTTTCTTCCTCATATTTTGGACATTCGGTAATGATGTGCTTTACTGTAATTTTTGTATTGCAATTCTGACATCTGTCTGTAGTCGTCCTGTCGAAGATATCTTGGTGTGTGACTCGGTAATGTCCTATTCGCAGTCTGGTGACCATGATCTGTTCCCCTCTGGTTCCGAAGGTTCTGCATGGCTTAAGTGTATTTTTAATTTCCCTAAGTTTATTATCGGTGATGGAGAGCCATTCGGTTTGTCAATTTTCTAGGTTCCTCTCGATTAACATATTTTTCCAATCATAGTCCATCATTATGAGAGCACCGTCTGGTTGTTCTAATGTGGTGGCTTCTTTCGCTTTTCTGTCAGCCATTTCATTCCCAGGGATGCCACTATGTGAAGGGACCCAGACTGGGTGTATGCTGTTGTTCTTCTCATGGTGGAGGCGATGTACAAGCTCCTGGACACGAAGTATGAGATTGTGCTTCACATGTAATTTGTGTATATCTTGCATAGCACTTAGAGAATCGGTACATATTATAAAAGATTCATTTTGTCTGTCCTCTTTATATATATATATATATATATATGCTGCAGTGCTTTAAGGATGCTCAAAACTTCAGCTGTATAGATGCTACGTGGTCCGGCAGCCTGTACGTGTCACTGGTTTTTGGGAAAATGATGGCTGCTCCAGTTTGTTTGTTTCTTCTGGACCCATCCATAAAATTTGTTTTTGTGCAACTAGTTTTGTGTTGGTTATTTTTTGTGTCCACAATTTGTGGTTACTTGCTTGATACCTACAAAACCATTAAATGCATGAAAACTCACAAATGTTCGTCTAAAATATAGATTTTTTGTGGTAAATGATGATGAATGATGTGTTTTGGTCATTGAAGTAAAAATTATCGTGTAGACTATAGATTTTAACTGTGAAATTTCCCCACTGGTAATAAATTGACTCATTTTTAATATACTGATAGAGTATGAAACGTTTGTGATAACACTGTTTAGATTTGAAATTCTAAAGAGTGAATTTCGTTATTTAAAATAATAAATTACCATCGATTCACTATTGTCTGGATTTTGGTGGTATTATAGAACTGTTTTAGTATTATCCTGTCAATTTTATCGAGTGATATATAAGCTTGATTAGGAATCATTTAATACGTAAACGAGTGCACTCTATCAAGCAAATCGAATAGTTGTCGCACCGCACTACAGCTGATACCGTCCTGCTATGATGTTTATCAAATTTCAGTTAAATTTTATACATTCAACCTGATTCACATATCTCTGCATTATGCATGTAATTTATATTTTACATAATACATCAGAGAGAAGAGATTGCCGGGATGAAAATTGATGCAGATACTTTTAAAAAATTGATTTTTGATTCATTGAATTCTAAATAGAAACGAGATCGAATAGCATATCACTGACATATTCAAACAACTTAATCTAAAAACCAGTTTTCAAATTTAGCATTGTTTCATCAGGTTGTGGCTTAATAATTTTGTTGTATAATCATAAGTAATTTAAAATAAAATCGTTTTGGAAATACAAAGGCTATATTTTAAGTTATTACAAAAACTAAGAAAGAAAAATTTTTTTTTGAACAAACTATTTTATGCTTTTCAAAATATTCGCCTTTAAGATTTATACAATTTTGCATGTGTTCAACCCAATTCTCGAAACATTTTTTTTACTCTGCAGTTGGTATCTCAAAAACATGGTTTTCGAAGGCTTCAACAATTCTTGAGGTGTTGAAAATCGCTGTCCAGGCATTTTTTTTTTTTTTGACATTGGTGGACAAAAAAAATTCTTTGGTGATAAATCAGGTGCATACGGGCAATGAGATATTATTCGATGTTTTTCTCCTTCAAATAATCAATTTTTTGACGTGCTGTGTTGGAGCTTGCATTGTCATGATGAAGAATTATGCGACGTTTTTGGTTGTTTTGCCTGATTTTGTTGATGACTCCTGGCAAACGAATTGTTGTATACTATTCACCATTAACTGTTCTCCGATCCTCTAAAGGATCCTCCTGGTTTCGACATGTCCAGTACAATCGAAGAAACAAGCGATCATTTTCTTGGAAATTCTTCGTGAACGAACAACTTTTGTGGGTTTCGGTTCATCTTGGAAGACCCAGTGGATTGTTGCTTAGTTTCCGGTTCATATGAATAAATCCAAGTTTCGTCACCTATAACGATGTTGTATACAGATTTTCAGTGCCTTGGCTGAATTTTTTTAGCATTTCCTTATACCAATCAACACGAGTCTTTTTTTTTAGCTTCGGCCAAATTATGTGGTATCCATCGAGAACAGATCTTTTTTACAGCTAAATGTTGATGCGAAATCGACTGTATTGCAGTCTGCGATATGCCAAAGTATGCCTGTATCTCACGGTAAGTCATATGCCAATATTTTTTCATCATTTTGCGCACAGCATCGATGTTTTTTTGAATCACAACCGATTTTGGTCTACCTTCACGATATTCATCACTGACGGACGCACTTTTCTGATGGGGCTTCATTACCAAAAGTTGAACGAAGCGAATCTATGCATTGTTGTTGAGTTACACCTTCGTTGTAATTACACAATCGTAAAAAATCATTCAACGAAAACCTTCAGGAGTAATATCCATTTTTCACAAGCTTGTTTTTTTTAAACGCTCTGTCAACAAACTACTCGGTCAATTTATAAGCTGCCACTGATTTCACAATAACAAATGTCAAATTTTACGAGTACAGTAATGACACATTTCAATATTGCCATCTAGTGGTCGTTTGTAAAAACATATAAGGTAACCCTCGTACATCCTACAAACTACCCTAATTTTAAATTATATTTCTTTTCAAGGAGCGTCAGTTTTAAATTTACCTAAATACTAATAGATGTACAACAAACAATAAAATTGCAATTGTATCACAAGATTTTCACCAAACCACTCTGCATAAACTGGCTAAGTTTTAGCTGTGGTTATTTTAAAAACATACAGTTTTTGACAGCAGCGTGATGTTACCCACTTAAATCTAATAAAAATTGCCAAGAATGAACTATTGTGCATAAAAGATACAAAATATAATATTTTGAGGCTATAGTTGAAAGTCCAAGGTGTCCATTACTCCTTCAACTATCGTAGTTATGGTTGTAATTTTTCAAATTATATGTATTTGCCTTACCTGACTTCAATAATTGGCAATAAACGATTAAATAATCGAGTCATTTCCTCTTAACTACAGTTCTCAGGTCTCTTTTCCCAAAACAAGTTTAACTTAAACTTCAACTTGATCATTAATTAAGTTACATCATTGATAATGTCCGAAAAATCGAAAGCAGCGATAACCAATTTATCGGTTAACATAGCTCAGAGGGTTAATGCAAAGGTTTCAACTTGTATCATTCAGTTAGTTACGTCATTGGAGGTGATAAAAAATCGAATGCCCCAGAGGCAGCTCGCATACTGAAAGAGATTAAATGAAGGAATTAACTTGTATCACACTGTTTGTTACGTCATTATTCAGTGGTGTGAAATGTGCGCATGTGCGGGAAAATACACATTAACAATATCACAAACGAATATTCAAGGTAGAGATTTTGGATGGTCAACCGGGGAGAGATTTGTTTGACGTATGAAGGTGTTCAAACATTTAAAGCAGTGGACCAGCACGACAAACATAATTAAAATTTTAAAAATATACAATATAATCTTCAACAAGAGAACACTCGGGTATTTTAAGGGATAACTGATATACACATGATGATATGGAAGAGCGCGCACCTGTCTGCCACTATCACTAAGATAAATTTGTTTGTATATAACGGAGACTGTTTTACACTTTTAAGTTCCTGACCTCTAGCATCTACGGCCCTCGATGTGATATATGTAGTTTTTGTTAGATAGTAGCCTGTTGGTTTCTTTTGTTTTCAGATCGCTCGCTATTAAGTTATTTGAAAAAGGGTATTGAATGAGGTATTTTAGTGTTAAAAGTAAATATTTTAACATTTTGATATTCTTGTGTCGTGTTGCCTATGTAGTTATTGTCTATCATCTGTAATTACCATCTTAAGCAATAGACTTTAGTGAATATTTCTACAATATTATATTCTACTCCAGACCTCACCTGTTCAGTTTTCCTCGCCATTTTCACGGTACACGACCATTTGTACTACGGAACACTTTGCAAGGATTTAGAAAATAATTTTAAGAAATAATATGAAAAAGAAATAATAATATAAAAAGTGCACCAGTTGATAGAGGAAAAATCAAAGTTTACCAGGTTTACAAGTATGGATTTTTTTAAAAAATAAAACACATTAACCTCAAAAGAACAGTAAAAGTTTATTTATTCAAAGTATGCTCCATTAGAAGTTATACATTTTTCCCATCTTTCAGGCAATTTGTGAATAGCTCGCCAGTAGAACCCTTCCCCTTTCCCCGCAAACCATTCATCTAACCATTCTTTCACATTTTCATATGAACAAAATTGCTGCTCGGCAAGTGCGTGACCCATCGATGCGAACAAGTAGTAATCTGAAGGGGCCAAGTCTGGTGAGTAAGCGGCATGGGGTAGCACTTCACACTTGAGTCCCTTCAATGTGTTGCAAACTGCTTTTGCCTTATGTGATGGAGCGTTAACGTGAAGAAAGATTACCTTGTGCTGTCTTCTTTCGTATTCTGGTCGTTTTATAAGCAGCGAATGGTTCAATTCAATCAGTTGTTGTTGGTAGCGTTGGGTATTAACTGTTTCACCAGGTTTTAACAATTCATAATAGACCACACCCTTTTGGTCCCACCAAGTACAGAGCATTGTCTTTTTGCCAAAGCGATTCGGTCTTGCAGTTGATGTGGATGGTGAGCCTGGGTTCACCCATGATTTTTTGCGTTTGGGATTTTCAAAATAAATCTATTTTTCATCGCCAGTAATGATACGATGCAAAAAAGACTTTCTTTTGTATCGTGCAAGCAAAATTTCACAAGTGTTTTTGCGTTTTTCCCTCTGCCTCTCATTCAATGCATGTGGAACCAATCTGCCGACTTTCTGGATCTTACCCATCTCTCGTAGGCGATTGGAAACAGCTTGTTGACTAACGCCTAACTGCTCTGCTAGTTGTTTTTGTGATTGACTATCGTCTTCCTGTAGCAATGTTTCCAATTTTGTATCTTCATATTTTTTTGGAGGTTTTCCATGTTCTTTGTCTGTAAGATCAAAGTCACCACTTTTGAAACGCCGAAACTATCGTTCACACGTATCTTGCGATGTAGCATATTCACCATAAGCTTCTCGAAGCAGTCGGTATGATTCAGCAGCAGTTTTTTTCAAATGAAAACAAAACAGTAGTACTGTCCGCGAATGCTCTTTATTTGGCACAAAATTTGACATTTTTAACACAGTAAAACAAAACTATATGATCACTTTTCAAATTATAACTTATACGCATTTGACACTTAATGATAACTTAACAAAACGCCATATGTGTTGAAACTTTGAACTATACACTCTGTTTGCGCGCCAAGTTTGAAAAAAATCCGCATTTCATACTTGTAGACCTGGTATTATACATTAGTATTAAATTTAAAAAATAAATATCTACAGTTTGAAAATTTAGAAAATGTAAAAAGTGTTCCAAGGTATAACAGTCTCCTCTATACTATGAGCCCCTTTTGGCACAACCTTTACCAGTCAATATATCTATTGCTCGAAAAATATAAAGAAATATGTATTTAATCGAAAAAAAAAAAAAAAAAATAAGGTACTTGGTACTCGGATCAAAATTTTGATATTTCATCATCACTGACGCGACAGCCTGATTTGAGCCTAGGCCTCCTGTTTCCAGGTTTCTTGACCATGTTTTCAATCTATATACATCCAGGAGTAATATGGTCACTATTACATTAATTTTTTAGCGTACACAGAAAGGCGCCTACAGTTTATAGCCGATTGCGAACGGCTAAGCAGAACCTGTAATTTGTATAAATATTTTTACACAAATTATTTGACATAAACAGGAGTTGAACTCGCGTCCGTGCCCATGCTTAGCGAACAAATAGCAGATAAAATTACCGCTTGCAGCTACAGGCTTGCTTTTAATTTGAAAAAAATAAATTCATTCGATTTTCATCACAAATGTCCTAGTGATTAATATAAAAATCTAAAATAAAAAATGTCTATGTAATGTATATTCATGTGAACAGAAATAGGTTATGATCTTAGAAAAAATATTGTTTTAGATATCTATATTTATATTGGCTTCATTTACTTACTAAATAAGCACGAAACCCTGAAATGTGCGAAAATTCACACTTATGTTATTATTGTTATATAATTTTTTTACCATCATTTCGATTTTTTGGTCATCACTTCGCTTCGTCTTTCTTTTTTGTATTGATTCCATTCAAAATTTTCAGTTACCATTATGTGTAGAGTAATTATGCTACACTAAATAATATTAAAGACTTTCTTGACTAAATAAAAAACAGGTTCTTAAAAGAAATACATATGTAGATATTTGACTATATATTCCACACACAAAGTGCATATGAGAAATATAAAATACGTCAAATTTTAAGAAATATAATACGGAAAGGTCCGAACAGGCTTTTAAGGTATTGAAACCATCTAGAGTCTCAATTCGGAACAGAATACATTTCCGAAGTTTTCCCCCCTTAGTTCAAATCATTTACTTTATCTTAAAAACTACGAAATCTATCTGTTTGCCAAATGCATTACTTACGGTATTGCACGATTCTCCTTTATTTCAATCGATTCGAAAAACGCGTTCTGATCAATTTTGCTGAGCAGCTTTGAAGAGCGATGCGCTCTAATACCGCCTTAGTCCATTGAAATACGTTGAATTGCTTCTGTGCTGACCACTTTTTTTTTGTTGTTTTAGCTGTACTGGCATAATCGGGAAAGTTTCTGGACATGTTTTTCATCTTAACGTCTAACAGTGTTACGGAGATTAGTGTAACAAAAGTCGAAAACCGTAAAGACAATTTTATAGTTGGAAGAGAAATTTCTAGAAATATTTTTCAAGAGAACATTTACTGCCAACTAACATTACTTTGACAGCTTAAGTAGAAAAATCTTTTAATTTGATATAAGTGTTTATTCACTGGAATCAACTACCTATAGTTTTAATCAAGGTTGTTGGTGTAACTGATATTTTCACAAATATAACAAAAGTGCATTGGAAAGCTATAGTTTTCAAGTAAATCTGCCCTTAAGGATAAGTTTTGTTTGTTTAAGCATTGTAAAGCATTGTTGTGCTTTAAACATAAGCTGACATTAACATAATATGATCTAAGAAAGAAAAGCTGTAATGGGATCAGCAAGTGGCGTCCATCCAAGTAATCAACCAGACTGAAATATTTTGTAATAAAATCTTTTGCTAAACGATAATGTATTAGTATTTATTTATATAAGTATTTTTAGTTATAGTATTATATGGTTATAATAATTGCTTTAAATTAGTCGAATGTATAAATAATGGTACAAAATATTACTTAAAACACTAACATAAAACTGGTGGATGCAGCTTTATTGTGCAATAAGACAGGGAGAGTTCAGATGCATATCAGATGTTTCCGCGCTAAATCGGTTTACATCGGTTATGAAGGAGCGCCATGGTATGAGCAGCAATTTTAAGAGAATTTAGATGCACAGTGCATTTCATTTTACTTTTAGTAAACCGGCGGCGTTTACGGTTTCGTCTTAATGTGCCTACAGACGGTGCGGCAAGACACGGCCAATGTGTACATTTGTCTAGCTCCGCGAATCCTGTGTATGGGCAACACATCTCAGGACAAAACCAACGTACGTTGAGATTGCCACTGGCCGACGTTCACTTCCGACTTCCAAGGCGGTATTCTTATCACAAGTCAATGGAGTTTGACCAACATCGGTGCAAACTTGTATATGCATGTTAGGGCCGTACACACGACGCGCACAGTTGTCATCACATCAGTCGAGAGTGTTGTGCTCAAGGGAAGGTTATAACAATTTTTGCTTAATTATGAAGTCTACTTAAAGTAAAAAGTATTTTTTTGTACTTTTAATATAATTTAATTATCAAAAACAAGGTCGAAGCTGCGACCATAACGTCACTTTCGCTGTCGGACACCATTTTACAAATGTTGGCCCACGTTCGCTATTTTTGTACTTGGCCAGCACTGACGCTTCATCGACACATCGTCTGTAGGGTACGCATGTACAGAGTGATTATTTAATGGCGAGACGACGTCACCGAATTTTACGTGCCTCCTAGCAGAATACTATGACTATAATAACCTTGAAGAAAATTTAATTATGAAGAAAAAAAGATTATGCGAATGCGCGCATAATCGCCTGTTACGATGTGTATGAAACGGCAAATTATTAAAACTTCCAGTGACGTCGTCTCGCCATTAAATAATCACTTCGTATAAGTACCCGCCAGTGCTACATGTTACGGCCAGTTTCAGAACAGGCGTTGGCGAACCCTGGCATACCGTTTGTAGGTCCCTTTAAACACATCGTCTCTAAGCGCCTTCAGAGTCGTCTGCCTTTTACGCTGAGAATGAGTTTATATCATTAGAAGCGTTTGTATATGTACCTAAGACTTATTTTCTATATGTTCACAATTTATTTAAATGTTTTTATATGACTTTATATGTTCCTATTTTCTTCATGACCAAATCTTCGAATTCAAATAATAAATATTTTTCATTCGTATTTATTAATTTCAAGGTTTCAAAAATGACGAAAAATACTGATGTTATTAATTAACAAAAACGCCTATTGCTACTTTAAATTTTGCAAAAATAAAAAATTACTTATTGACAAAAGAAAACCTTTATCTGAACTAAAAGACTTAGACACTCATAAGACTTAGAAGACTTCGTCATTAAGAAAACTGTAGCACGAAAATTTAACACTGCAAATAGTTTATTTTTCTTTATTTTTCACATTGAAACTTTTCAGCATGTTTTATATATTTGTTTTTATTTGATAAACATAAATCCTTTTTTTTTATTAGTAGATATATACTTATTTTTGCCTGCATGCATATATTTTTACTGCATCCCTTGATCAGAAAGTCACGCCACACCACTGAATTGGGTATTATTACACTAGTTTTATTGATAGACTGCTGCAAAGAATTGTTATTGCAAGCCATGCTTCAAGCAATACGTCGAACTTACGGTTATTCCGTTAATTAGTTCATTTTGTTATTTAGTTATTAGAGGAAAATCTCGACACATTGTTTTTAAAGGGGTTGGAAAACAAAAACAATACATACAACTTCTTCTTTTAGTTTTTTTGCATATTTTTGTCCATTCCCGAACATAGACTTCCCCTCTTTTCTTCCATACTTTCATACTGTCCTTAGCTAATCTCATATATCTTTCTAATCAGTAGTCAGTGTAGTGATATCCTCGCATACATTTGTGTAGTGCGTGTCGCGTGTATGACACAGATGTATGGGACCTAGAGTTTAACGTGAGTTCCGAACCACATTTATTTGTTTTTGGGAAAATTTTCATGGTAAAATTCATCGGTAGCGAACCCTCCACTTTCTTAGGGAGCACGACTGGGAAACTATTTAAAAAATGTTTCTCGGCACTGGGCGTTGAATGTGGTACAATATATACAGCTAGCTACACACTGCGCTACAGTTGCTCTTAGCTAGTTAATTACAGTTTCTACCCTCTACTCTTTTATATCGTCTAACCACATTTTTTTTGCAGTTTGCCAATAATACGTTTGGAAATTCTGGACGCCAGTGAACTATTTTGTTTTCCAAAGGTTAGGGTACGAACACGTAGAAAGATTGCTTCTGGAGCCAATTTATCGGCCTATAAGCGCTTTTTGTTAACAATTGCTGCTGCCGGTTAGTGCCCACATAGAAAGATCGTCTAGATGACGTTTATAAAAATTTCTTTATTTATTTTATTTATTTATTTATTTTATTTTTTTATTTATTTATTCTGATGAGTTGAAAACTGGACATGCCCAACATAACAACTACATTAAAATACAATATACAAAATTTAAACAAGTGTTAAACAAAGTATAAGTAAAACAAGAAAAGAAAAGTGATCGACTAACAATTAATAAAATGAAAAATTACAAAAAAAAGAATATAAATAAAAATAATAAAAAAATATTAAAAAATGTGTTATATACCAACTAAAATTTGACAGTCCTGCAGACTAGATGTTGTAAAACAAATTCATAACAAAATATTAAAATTTATTATACCAATAAGTAATTATAAATGTTGGTAGTTCGCGAGATCAAAGATATTGTATTAATATCTATGAATAGAAGAGGTTCACTATAAATTAAAAGAACAAAGTATTGAAAATTTCATGTGAACTGTGAATTTTCACATTTTAGGGATAATTATAACTTTCGAAATAATTATCTGATCAAAAATTCCTGTGGTACTGTTCCGGTTCACACTAATATGTGTTACTAAGAATTTTTTCATATATTTAGATTAATCCTCCCTGGGTTAGAGGGTACGAGACAAGGGATTTTTTAGCACATTTTTGGTAATAATCGTATTAAAAATGAAATTTTTTAAAAACTAAGAGCTTTCATTTGATACCACAAAATAAATTTTAAAAAATATTTTGTTCAACAGCACAAAAAATTCGATATTTTTCGAAAAATTCCTGTTGCACTATTTTGGTTCCCATCAATGCACGAGGCGTTAGTCGAGATTCGAAAATGTTAGCATGATATTTATAAGAGTCCTTTGTATTGCATGCTACATTTTTTCTTATGCCGAAAATATTAATAATCAGCCCTCTGGGAAATAGGGTGGAGAACAAAAGTTTTTTGACATATTTTTGGCATTTCCAAATCCCATAAAAATAATTATTTATTATTGGTGTTTTAAAAATTGATTATTTATCCACACATTCAGAGGTTTCATTTGATACCCCACTCAAAATTTAAAAAAACATTTATTTTATCATTAAATACAAATTTCTTTTCTTGAATTCTCTATGGGTTTCCTATATATGGGTAAAAGAGTTCTACCGTACATACAGACAGACACATGAGTAAAGTTATAAGGATTTTTGGTGGTCATACCTACAAAACTCTAATAATGGTCTGGTTTAAAATGAATGTTCTTGTACTTACTTGTGGGCGTTATATTGCCGCTAAAACTTATTCTACCGATAAGTAATTATAAAGTTCGGTAGTTCGCTACGTCAAAGGTATTATATTAATGTCTATGAATAGAAGTGGTTCGTTACAAATTAAATTAACAAAATATCCAAAAAAGTGAATGCCACATTCTTGTAATCTGGTAAATAATGTTATAAGAATCTTGTTGACTTATAGGTGCATGATATATGCGTACATTTATGTATGGTATATTTTTCCCGTCTGTCGGCGCCAGCTATCCAACGCCTATAGGTGCCGGAAATAATCTTTCTACGTGTTCGTACCCTTGTCTTGTTTAGTAGCTACATAACCAATCCAGTTTCATTTACGGAATGCAGTGCTGTGTCGAATGTCATAGATATTGTTTTTTGCGGATATCTTTTTTCTGCAGTTTATCCTTTAAGCTTACAATAAACATGGCACGTTCTATGGCTCGCAGGGTGGTCTTTAGTTACACAATTAACCCTCATAGTTTTCTGACCGCATGTTGCGACCTGGAGAATTCATGATGATTTTACATAATGATTTTGAAATTGATTTGTATATTAATTCCAACATTTAATATATTAATATATATTAAATAAAACAATTTCTTGATTCTCTTGATATTCGTCAATTTATTAAAATCAAAATACACAAAATTACACATCTTCAGTCTAGTAAAAAATTGGTTACGTAAAAAATGGATGTGTGAATTTTCACACATTTCAGGGTTTCGCAGGTATTTAGTAAGTGAATGATGATTATTTGTGATGCCAAAACAAATTTTATGTTAAAATATTTGTTTTGTTAATTTTAAAGCGAATGCCTAATACCATTATTTAGGTTTATAAATATGTGCAGTATTTTTTTATTTCGCAAGGTTCATTAAGATTTTCAATATTTTGCCTATGGCTACCATTGGTTGTTTTATGTCATAACTCCGCCCCGCTGATATCGTGTATTCAATTTCAACAATTTCCTCTGCTTATTAAATTTACGCTTTTAAAAATTAAATGCAACAATTACCCAAATATAACTAGAATTTTGAAAAAATAATTTAAACAAAATAAAAATGCAAAAAAACAGAAAAAATAAAATTGTCTCGAGATCGGAGTGAACCCTAGTTTGCAAATTAGAACGCGAGAACGCTAACCATTACACTGTCAAAGCATGCAGGTTTACTGTGTTACTTAAGTTATTAAATATTTTACATGGTCAAGCAAAAAACACAAAAAATGCGTCATTTTCCGAGAACATAATCTGATCAAAAATTCCTGTTTTACTATTCCGGTTCACACAAATGTACGTTACTTTTTTCAGATTTTTAGTTCAAAACATCTGGGCTACAGGGTGTGGGACATTTTATTTTTTGCAAAATTTTGGCAAAAAACTAATTTATTTTGCAAAAATAAAATTTTCATCGTTAATTCACGTACCAAGGGCTTTCATTTGATACCCTACCCAGAATTTAAAAAAAATATTTTTTTTTTCGATGAGTAGATATTTGTTTATATTTTTAAGGGGATATGTTTTAGTATTTTTCCTATGTGCCGGTTAAAGAGTTGTATAAGCATGCCAAATTTCAACTCTCTAGGTTTAGCCGTTTGACTACAATTTTCACCGAACAAACAGACAGACAGACTACAAAATGACGGTATAAGGGTTTTTTGGTCATACCTACAAAATCCTAAAAACTGGCGGGGCACGTCACTCTCCTATCATCGCCAAGCAGTCTATGCCCTAGACTGCTAGTACTAGTTCTTAAAAGTCATCATCATCTTCAGTGGTGCGACAGCCCGAAGCGAGCCTAGGCCTCCTATTTCCAAGTTTCATGACCATGTTTTCAATCTATGTACATTCAGAAGTAATATGGTCAGTATGACGTCCATTTTTTAGCGTACACAGAAAGGCATCTACAGTTTATAACCGGTTGCGACCAGTTAAGCAGAACCTTTAATTTGTATAAATATTTTACACAAATTATTTGGCATAAGCAGGATTGAACTCACGTCCGTGCCCTTGCTTCGCGGCCAAATAGCAGGTAAAAACGATTTAACGTTTGCAGCTTACTGGCTTGCTTTTAAGTACCATTCTAGATACTGTTATGCGTGTGTAAAGTGCCTAATTTACGCATGGTAGTAGGAAAACATATTTCTCATCATTATTTGAAATTTATTCGCAAGAATTAACGTATCCAGTCCGAGAAATTCACAGTTTGTAATGCGGAACAAACAACTCAAAGCCGGGACTCTCCCGCATAATCCGGGATGTCTGGTCAATTTAGGTATAATGGTAGGTGTTTATAAATAAGCTACTTATTGACACAATTTTCATTTTGTGGGCTTTGATAAGGATGTGTATTTAAGTGTAAGAAATACAGGACTGACAGCTGAATCTGTCAGGCAAGATATTATTGTGATATGTTGACAGCAGTATCGCTTCTGTACAAGTATATCTTCGCATCTAATCATTAATTGATATACCTCACCTAGTAGCAGATCTGTCTCGTAGCTCAGATGCTAATAACGCGACCACCATATATGATCCAGGTAATTATATCGGTTATAACATAACTAGGGCAGCAAAGCTAATTTCTAATTACGTTTTAATGATTCAACGCTAGTCCTAATTATCTGAGAAATGTAATTATATATATATCAACGTATGCATTTTTAGGTTAGGTTAGGTACAGAAAAAGATTCTGTTGTAAAGCAAAATAATCCAACAGAAATATAAGTTTTATTTTATAGCAAAGAATAATGATATTTTTACAAATGGATGAAACAAAAAATAAAACGTTTGAAAAAGACATTATAATTTGCCATTTACAGCGATGTAATTTGGAGTTTTTTTGTTTATTTCCCTTTCATAATTTTGTGGAGCCCGTATTATGTGGAAATGAGTTATTTTTATTACTGAATTGCGAGGCAGCTCAATCTACTGACAGACCATGGAAGTTTCATTACAAAATTTGAATAAAATTGTGTCATTCATTTTTTTTTTTTTTTTGCTATATGTGATGAACAGTTAATAACAGAAAGCCTTTCATAATATGAAACAATGGATATTAATTTTCACAAAATAGATAGTGAATGATTGAATTTTATATAATAAACAAAGAATGGTTGGCATTAAAAAATCTTTCACAATGATCAAATGCCTACACACCTTTTCCAGTGACGTAAAATGCAGACAAGGCTCGCAGTGTGGGCAGATCTCGGTCATGAAGAGACCCCGCCACGCCACGCAGTCTCCCGATCACACCTTTTGACCTTTCACTGACCTTTTTCCTTACGAAGCTAAATACACAGAATAGAAAAAGGCAGATAAGCTTTCGTAAGGCAAAACATCGTATCTCGAGTGAAGGAGTGACATGATAAGCAAACCAGCTGACTGCCTCCCAAATTATAAAAAAAACGTTTCGCTTCATTTTTATTTTCTCTTCGTTATACCGAATTTTTTTTACGGAAAATGCCGACAGCAACTACAAATTGGACACTAAACCTGAAAAAAACTTAGAAACTGATGGTGATACTACGAAGGCAAGTATATAAATAATCTGCTTTTATGCTTTTATTGTCATTCTATGATTTTCACCTTCATTTATTATAATAAAGTTATTATTGGTATTTAAAAAAGGGTGTATCTTATAATCGATGGAGTCTTATAACTGATGAAATACGGTAATTGGGTTTTTTCATATCAACCGTTTTACGTAATATGGAAAATCATTCTCTTCTTTTTAAAATATTTTTTGCAACTCTGTCATTTAGTAATTAAACTAGTTGCCCTATCCACTACAGTCTATGCAGTTTCGTCGTTTCTACTGTACCCCTTTCCCTGAAAAGGTAAATCACTTCTTCATTTGTTTTCGTATCTACATGTCCGCAATGTTGTGTTAATAAATAGTTAAAACAGGCGCGCTGCAAAAAAAAAAAAAAAAAAATGATGAAAAAGTGTCTTGTTCTTATGCAATATAAAAAAATGTGAAAGTCTGTCTGTACAAGCAACACACTAAAATGGCTAGCGATTTCTCACGAAATTTTCAACACACCTTAGGGTGAATTAGCTCAACTCGAGCTGTCGCGCCAATGATGTCGGCTCCTGTTGGAGCCGATTGTTAACCAATAACTAATTCGCTATATTCATGAAAATTTACCAAGCGGCACAAGCGAATCGCTGCAAGCCTGCTCCGACACCACTGCATATTCCACATCTGTAAAAAAATCTTAAAATTAACATTTCTCAAATTAAATTTTTTTAAAATATTTTGCACTTATTCTTTAGCCTTAATACACACGCATCTAGTACCATGTAGTAGTTTTATAAATGTTCACTCTTAAAGCATTAGAGATGTTGCTTTTAGTATTTTAAATAAAGCTTCTGTGCACTTTGTTCCCACCATTAGTCCTGTTGTAATCTTTTGATTTCCACTGTTGTTATAAGTTTGAGTTGTTTCTGAGTAATTGAAGGATTCGACTATTTAATAATTATATTTTCGTAATTTTAAGTGTAACTCCGATATTCTCTACTTAAAATGTTCAAAAACCTCCTAGTTTCTTTTTGATTATCTCCAGTGTTGTAATAGATACATTTAAAAAATATCTAGATACAGATTCAAATATCTAAGAAAAAATATATCTAGATACAGATACAGATACGGAATTATAAAAAATATCTAGATACAGATACATGCCAAAAAAATTTGTAACTAGATACAGCTAGATACTTTCGAAAAACACCGAAAAATTTAAATACCATATAAAAACATGTTTAAGAAATATATATTTTTTAAATACATATAATAGCTAACAATTAACAATGCATTATAATTAAACAAACAGAGTATGTTAATAAATATTATACAAGCTGTTAAAAAATGACCGTGACGTCACAAAAAGCCCCCTAAATTCAAGGTAAAACACAATTCTATGAAATAATTATGTACTAAATAACGTATGTATTATGTTAGTCACATGTATTAACGTATAAGACTAATGTTAGTCTTATAGATAAGCAGCTATGTTCTTGTTAAGGGGATGTTCCTTTCAATGATATTTTAGCCCTAATTGTAGTGGAATTCGAGTAATGTTACAATCATTTTTGATCACTAATAAAAAAATACTGATAAGAAATATATGATTATTTTTTTTGACATTCCATACAAATTTAATTTATAAACAAAATTTCAATTGACATTCTTATGCTTACAAATGAAATTTATATGAAATATCAAAAATGTTTTTCTACGTCTTTTAGGAAACACCTACTTATCTTACTGATTTCAATTAGGAAATGAACTTAATATTCAGACTAGCATGGCCGGCCTTTAGGTGAGGCGGACTAGAGCCAGCCCTGAAGAGATGAAATGCGTCAACAAGATTATCAAAGTGTACATTAAATCACTGGATACTTTTGAAGGGCCTTAATTTGTCTTGGCAAAGTCTCACAAAACTGCGATCTACTCCTAAACCACTTGTGTGGATATAATTTTTCATATGTTTTTAGTAAATTGGTCATCCAAATAGCAACAATATTTATTCATTCAAAAACTTAGTTTTTATTAATAATGACTCATTTTCATTAAGTGTTGCATATAATACCCAGGGCCATAACTAGCTTTTTTTGGACCGTAGGCAAGATTTTATATTGCCCCCCCCCCCCTAAACACTGTATAATATACAAATGATGTCCTAAAAAAGTCCTCATTTCCAAAATACAAGTGATGAACTACAAAAAAAAATAAGTCCTCACTTTTAAAATACAAGTGATGACCTAAAACAAAAACATCCTCACTCATATACAATTATTTTGCAAATTTTTCTTTCTAGGACCCCTCCTTTGATCTGGGCCCTGGGCATGTGCCCCTGTTGCCCCAACCTAGTTACGGCACTGATAATACCTACTATTTTTACGGCCATTCAAAAGCCACGAAAAAGAATAAAATATTCAAAATTGCAGTTTATAATTAAACTATTATATCAGCTCGGTATCACGGTATAAAAATAAAATAACGAGCAAAGTATCTGAAATACAGATACAAGATATCTAGATACTTGAAAAAGTATCTAGATATTTTACAATACTGATTATCTCTATACAGTTAAGATTATTTGCTTTTAAAATATATTTAGGTTCTAGCAAATCTGTCCTTTGCAACTTTGTATATTCTATTTATTTATGAGATACTTTATTAGGAGATCAACATCACGACCCTAAAATGATTAAATCAGAACCTAAAATATCAAATTCCATATCTGTAAATTATTAATCTAATATCATGATTGATAAATTTCAAAGTCAGAATCCATCGAATCGTGAGTTGAAACTTGCAAGTCATCCCCGAAAAGACAGCTATGAATCTCGTGGTATATGTATTGAGAAAAAGCGAGAGAAGTTAGATGGCTCAGGCAGCAGTCATGCGAACACGTTTGGATGTTTAGTGTTGGTCATATATCATAGAACGGTTTACGGGCGAAGCAAGTTAGTCACAGGTAATCGGTTGCTGGTCTGTAGCCGCGAGAGAAAAGAGGACATGGTTTCCTAGTCACTTTACTGAGATGGATCGTTATCGATTTCTGAGCAACACGTCAGAAGGACGAATAGAGATGAGAAAACGGATAACCGGACCAACGTTGGTTTTTATCATTCCGGAAAGGCGATCAGTTATCTCTTTCCTACGTTTCAGATTAATTGTATTTTTTACGGGACCGTATTTATTGTTGGGACTAAATTTCAGGATTAGGAAGTTGAAAAACTGTTTTATGTTCATCAAAAGCTATTATATAGGAGAAAAAATTTCAGGAAAGTCTGTTTTGATGCCAAATGACGTGTATCGCATCAGTAAGTTATTTTTCCGGCAGACTATACAGCGTGTCCGAGATAACTGACGGGCTCGGTGCACAAACCAAGTGGCACAAATTTTTTAAATTTGACAGTATCACCAAAAAATTGTTTTGTACAAAATTCAAGTAAAATATGTAAAGCTTTCCGTGAAAATTATTAAATAGTACAAATCATTTTGTTAATGGTTTATTGATAATATTACTGTTTTAACAGTAAAAAAAAATCGAGAAGAGCAGTATCGTGGACGCATATGCTACTTAGAATACGTCAGTGTCATTTTGTGATAGGGGAAAAATTTTAAGATCGTAGCGCCACGCGGATTTTTTGAAACCATTCTAAATCAGATACCACTTGACATTTACTAGTAAATAATAGCGAAAAGTGTATCAAAAAACGACAAAAAATAAATAATTGTTTGGGATTTTCTGATTTTGTGAAGTGACATTACTTGTAAACATCTAAAATACTCATACAAAACGAAATGTTATCTGATGTACACAAGTTCATGAAACGCTCACCAGATGGTAGGGTGCTTAGCTGCAAATCCCTATAGTGTCGTTTGTGCATAGTAATGAAACAATGGTTAGTAATGAATTTAATTTATTTAGATAAATTTCATAAGCGCCAATTCATCAATTCGGCCATAAAAACCTAATTTTTTTTTTTTTTTTTTTTCGTGAAAATTGTGTAGGGATACATATTTTAGAAGAACATGGCATTTATTTTGGTCTCCGCCGAAGAATTATGATGTTATTGACATAAAATAGCAACGAAATAGTTGAATTTTCAAAAATTACGTATTACGTAAAAACGTTACTAGTTAAAAGTTTTCGGATGCAAAAATTGAATTTGTAAGGTAAAATTCATCAAATTGAAAATTTCCATGAAAGTTGTGTGGACAGACATGTTTTAGATGTACATGGCATTTATTTTGGTCTCCGACGAAGAATTATGATGTTATTGACATAACATGTCGATGTTGACGCCATGCTCTTCAGCTTTACAACGCTCTCGCCAGCGCCGTGTTCGCTCGGCGCTGTTCAATGCACCCTCATTTTGTTCGGCATCTTGTCTTCTTTCTTCCAACACTCGAATCTTATACCGTTTTACATATTCTATTTGCAAATGTTGCTAAAGTGGGTTTTACACGGTTCAATTTATTGATCAATAAAATGAAAAAGTTGACCTTCAATTTATTGATTTGTGTAAACTGTTCAAATTTCACCAATAAATTGAACAATTTATTGACGAAAAAATTGATCCAATTTATTTTGAAAATAAAACAAGTTCTATTTTTCATCAATTTTTTAGGGAATTCTAGGTATATTTTTATCTGTTTAGTTATTGCCAACTATTAAGTTGTAGCATAACCTAGAAATATAAAGGTTATGTGTTTCGTTTTCAAATGTGACAGAACCGCAAACGTTCTAATTCACAATTTGTTTTGTTTTTGTTCATAGCTCGTAATTTTGTGAAGAAGTTTCCAATATTTTCATTTTAATAAATATGTCAGCATGTTTTACAGTTGCTAATGTAAAAGTTTACAAAAAAAATGATAAATAAATTGATATGTGTAAAGTGATCATTTTATTTTCAAGGTTATCAACAAATTGTTCAATTAATTGATAAAAAATTGATCAATTTATTGATTCGTAAATTAAGCTTTGTAAAACCAAATTTAATTTAGAAGTTTAGAAGAAATTTTTGTCTCTTTTTCCACTTTTGCACGGTGTTACGGATATTAGTTTGCAGTTTTTGTACTCTAGTATTCCAGGACTCGTTATTACAAATCGTTTGACTGGTCAAACGCGCGTCTATCCTTACAAATTGCTGAGGTCTGACTGCCGAAGTGTTCGCGGAATAACGTCATTTTTGGTTCCAATACAGTAATTCTAAACTTGATTTGGTCTTTTGAATGAATATTTATCTGAGTTCCATAAATGCATGTTAATTTGTGTATTAGGGTTAGGGTACGAATAAGTAGAAAACTTCGTTTCGGCGCTTATTCTAGGCGCTTGTTGATGTCGGTTAATGCACACATAGAAAGATTGTTATCCACGGAAGTTTATTGAAATTTCTTTATTAAAAACAACTTGGCTTAAAATTAATATCTTGTCCTGCTTGGGGGTATTATATACCTACTAATACGTACCACTTCGTTAGACTAGATGTTGTGAAACAAACTCATAAGAAAATAATAAAATTTATTCTGACGATAAATAATTATAAACTTAGGTAATTCGCTACATCAGAGCAAGCAGGCACCCAGGAGCCCCCCCTAAACTAAAAATACAAGTGGTTTTAGTGCTTTTTAGAAACAAACTTCAATTCTATAGCTCATGTGTTTTTTTTAGTCATCACTCGTATTTTGATAATGAGGATGCTTATTTTTTAGGGCATCAATTGCATTTTGAAACATAAAGTGATTTTGGCAAGTACTTGTTGCCGAGTAATTTCCCGACTCCTACCCTTTTAAGACAATTTTGTTTTCAGATACCCCCACCACCCCTCCACCCAAGGAAAATTTCTTGGTACGCGCCTACATAGATATTTTATTAGTAATAGTAATAAAAGATGAACAAGAACATTATTAAAAATAAAAGAATTTGTTTTGCAAGATTTTGGATTTATTCAGGAGGCCGTATAAAATGACATAAGAGGCCGCAGTTTACCCATCTCTGGTTTAGAGCTTTCCTATTTAATATCTTTATAGTGGTCAAGCCATTCCACGAACTATTTTAATATTCAAATCCTATAAAACAATAGGGGATACGCATAAAATTTGTATTTCCTTAAAACTACATTATTTTGATATGTTAATGTTAGTTATGTCACCTAACAAAACAAAAATTACATTTTAATTAATATTATAGCCAAATTTTTGAATTAAAATATTGTAAATTTGAAATAAGCCGACCACGGAGCGAAGGTTGCCGAGTAAAACGACTGAGTATGACGTCAAACGATAGGGGTTTCACATCACAGATACAGCTACAACATAATCTTTACACGTGTGTGTATTGTATTGTTCGAGAGTTTTGTATTTGTTTTTAAGCAATTTACCCAACATTGATGCATTTATGCTCATGGAATATATGAAAAATAATGAATGCTACAGTGCTGAGGAAATACGTGATGTCAAAGTAATTTTTATTTTATATTCTATAATTTTATGTAAACAAACGCTGCAACTCTGTAAAATGTAAATATTTATGTAATTTAGATGTCAGAATTTTACTACATTGTTTACATGAAGTTACAAAACGTTAGAGGCATAATTGAAATACTGCAATATAAGTTATCTATTTTAATATAAAATTTAATTCGGTAAACATGTATAAATTGTTTTTATAGAATTAAACTTTATTTTAACTAAAATCACTCTAACTTTACATAACCTATGAAAGTTATACAAACAAATAAGTTCACAACAGACTATGTACGCCGGTAAGCTAGTAGTATCATACGTCAGTTAGAAGGGGTATGACGTCACACGTCGTTTTCGCGCGCTACATACATTTATGATTTTTTTAAGCCTTCAAATTACAAAAAAAAAAAAAAATAAAAACTGTTTTTTATATTTATATGCAACAAGAGGAATATAAGAAAAAATAAAAAAAAAATCATGCCTATCCCCTATTAGTGTTAATGGCATAAAATTTGATCAGTTTAGGTTGTGCAGAGTTAGCGAATTTGATTTTCGTACCGACGGTCCTGGGTTCAAATACCGACGTGGATCTTATCTTTATTAAAATTAACAAACTAAAAATAAAGCTAAACGTAACGGCATACAATACATTTTTTATAAACGATCCCAATTACGTTCCCGGATTCGGACACCGTTTTATTAAATACATTTTTTCAATTTTAATTACGTTTCCATATTTTTAATGTTTTCAGTGTTCTATGAAAATAATCCTAGATTGAAAATAATGAGAATTTTAGGTTTTTGATGTTTTGTTACATTTTACTTTTTAATATTTTTAATTTTTTATATTTTTAAATATTCAAAATAAAATGTCCTAGAGTTGAAATAGTATATTGTGCAAATAGCGCGGAATATGTATTCTGCGCGTGTTGCTTACTATGCTTTTCCGATTACCATTTTTCAATAAATAAATAATCAAGAAAATGCAATATAAATATGGTTAACAGCCATTAATGCCCGCGCAGCCATTACGGGAATGAAAATTCTCGGAAACTGCACATGTGCATTGCTGCGAATTTATTCTTTCCCGCACAACGCATTTCCGGACATAGACACATATATTCTCTTTTATATATAAAGATAAATATATTTACCATAATATATATTATATAACAACAAAATAATGTAAGCAATAATATATTTTGACATTTTTAACCTTAACTGTCATCTGTATACTACAAATGCGCAGGCGTGTTGCGCTTCTGTAACTAACTTCATTCTTTTCTCAGTAACTGTCACTAAGATACAACTTTCATAGCGACGTAACTACAGTTGGATATTACAGGATACAATAAATGTTAAAGTTACTATTAAAGTCACTTTAAAAGTTATCCTGTAGTGACGTTACTACACGGTAAATATTATAGTAACTTTTTATAGAATTGATCTGAAAGATATATTTTGAAAAACGAATTTAAATTTACAATTATATACAAATTATTCCAAATTGTTGTCAACTAACTGATACAATATTGTTCATTATTCAACAAATTATTGTTCAATATACAACCGTGATTATTAAGTATTATTATGTATTAATTTGCAATGTTCATTTAAAATATCCTCATTAAAATTGTCTAGGGATATTTGATGAGATTGGAAAAGGAATGTTTGTTTGTTGTTTTATAAATATTTTGTTAATGGTGTGTAGGCAGGGTCGCCACGTTGGTGCGTGGGACCGCCCTTTGCTATGGTCGAGCCCAAATGCCGCATGTGTCGATAAAACTTTACACACCTGCGTGATTTGGATTCGATTCTAGTGGGATAGTCTTGTAAATGTTTGCATATGGCTGGTTGACGCACGCGTTGTGGTACTGTTTACATTTAATTGGTGAGGTATTATAGGGTAAAAAATAAACATTCTTTTCTTGATTTCATTAGGTATTTCATTGAATATTCTTGGACCATTTTGATAAGTGCATATTGGTTAAAAATAAATGACAGTTTGTATCACAATAAAATTATGAAAAAAAAAATCAGTTGTGCCACCACAGGACCGACCGCCATCACAAAGTACTGGTATAAAATACATTCTAGCAGAAGTAGAAATAACTTGGCCCAATATTTTCTAACAGAGATATTATGGTAATAGTATTTGATATTTTCAATCAATTCTCTCCTGTAAACATGTTGCAATGTGAGTTAATACACTTTTATTCTAAGGTGCAGTAATTAATTACGAATTGAAATTTTTTAAATGTTCTGTTTCTTTCTGTTTTCTTAGTGTCGAAACAATTCGCTTATAGTTGGTTGTCTAACGGTTAACAATATACCAACTTAGCGTATAAAAATGCACCAAGCTGCAACGTTGTGAAGCTCTCTATTTTCATCTTGACACAAGTAAAAATAAAAAAGTGAAAACATTTAGGAGATACGACATTATGTTGATGAAAAGCGAACATGTGCATAGAGCGAAGAATATCGCGAGTAGAGTAAAGAATAATGAAACGAGTCTGGTCTGATCTTGCTGTATGCTGCTTGCTCTTGCCTCAAACTTTTAACTGAGAAACCTTCGTTTACGTTCAACGGACAGCCATGAATTGAGAAGTGAGATATTCATCGAGAATAAGGGGAGAAAGAAGGTTAGATCGACGGTGTTGGATATATGAACTTCAATACTAAGTGGGAGACATTATAGAAAAATTTATGGCTAAAAAGATATATCTATTAGCATATTTTATGAAACATAAATTTCTTGCTCTTATGGCGTGTCTACATTACCGCCAAATTACACGACATGTGTCGCGTAATACGACCAACAATTTAGGTATTTTTATGACAACTAAGTCGATCAACAATGTTGATTATATCGAGAAACTGTTGGTATAGATCAAAGACGTGTCTTTGTTTTTGAGTGTAGCCCTAGCAGGTAATGAATTAAATGCAAGCTAGTTATAATTAAGGGGGTCAAAGCCAAAGTGGTGTAAGTAACATTTTCAATAAACCTGACTACATGTGATTTATTCAGGAAGTGGGATAGTAATGATATGCACGCAAATTTTTGTTTTACTCAATACAATTTATGAGGTCCCTACTTTGATAAAAAAAAAGAAAGACACGGTTGGTTGACTAATTTTGATCATGATGTTTATATTTATCGTGTGTTGTACTTACTCTGTACATCCCTCAAAACTCCAGGTCCCCTGCATAATAAATTCATAAACCGCGAGCGGTTTTCGATATGAACCTTCTTGTTCGCTAGCTGGTTGCAATGATACTTAGGCTGGGTTGTTAATTTAAAGTCTACATTTAGAATAAATTACTTTAATTACAATTCCGAGTGGATAATTACATGATTATACATTTTGGATTTACAATTATGATGATACCAGTTAATCTAAATTCGAGGCACATATTCACAAACAATCAAACACCTGAGATACCCTGTATACACTAATTTGATCACGGACATATGTCTTCCATAAGTTTCTTAATATTGTCACGTCATCTTTTAGATGAATACTACTGTTTGCGTCTCTCGTGCGAATTTTGAGTATTGAAGTGGGAGGGATTATGAGTTCAACACTTTTTGTTGGACAGTAACAATATAGCACTCGAACCGAGTGTGTCTTTGTTAATATTTGTCTACTCAGTCTTGCCTGTTCGCGACTGCCGTCCAGGTTATGTTCACGAATGTATGTTACGTATACATTCGTCTCGTGTCTTAATGTATTTTAGTCGCTCATGTCGGCCACAACATCGTCTGAGCTCTTAGTATCATGCTTCTTTAAGCAGAGGTAGAATTAGCTTGTCCTACCTCAATTCGTTTACTTTTGTTGTCGTGAACGCATTTGACGTATGCATACACCTTCGTGAGTGTTAGTCCATTTCGCGAATGCAGTGTGGACTTATTATATCGAGCGTGGCTGTGTGTCCAAACTCTCCGTTCCAAACCTGTTGTATCACGAATTCAACCACTAGGTAAGTCCATCAACCTGTATATACCCAATCCCATCTCCAACATTCTAAAATCGCGTGAGTTTTCACCCAATAAAGTATATGCGCTTTATTTAGCTTTTTCATCTAGATCGAGAGTCCTGCCTTATGATCATCGCGATTTTGCACCTAGATTAGGAACCTGCTCAATGTCCCCGTCTGGGAACTTGAATTTAACAACTACACTAACTTACATACGGAATTACATTGTTGCTTTTACTTGCTTTAACCAAACATCCGAAATGCTTTTAACTCATCATGGACAATTTCTGACTGTCCTTAAACTATGTTTTAAACTCGTGACTTCAATTAAACTCGCCCGAGACCAAACTTTGCTCGACTGACAAAGTGCCATCTCACGACCTTATCCATCTGGTCTATCTCAACAATTATATGATAATTTGTTGTTAACAAATTAGATAGAATAATTTCATTTAAAAAATAAACAAAACTAATGTTATATTTTCAAGACAGAGATCAATTTTTATTAGATATAGCCCGTTCACTTCTACTATTTATTTTTTACATTTGTGAACTAATATAGAATTTATGACTACCCTTTTTTTGTTCATGGTATTAGGGTTTCAAGTTAATAAATATGTACTAAGTTCAATACTAATAAATATGTCTGCACTTATCTTAAGTGCCCCTTGAATTGATTTTTTTTTTCATTTAATATTTTTCAACATTTCTCTCTAATTGTATAATTATATTAAATTTAGTTACGAAATTTTATTTCTGTATAAGTACCAAAATTACCTCCCTTACAATTGAGATCTACTCCTCTGTTATTGTTGAGAAGCACATGCGAATTCAACTGCACTTATATTCGATGCGCCAGCATGGTCTATTATTCATCACGTTACTCTGTCACATCAGCTGTGGAAAAATTTCAATGTTCAATATGTAGAAATATAATATACTCGTACATGAAAAATATAATAATTTTTAGTTAACTGTTAATTGTTTACAAAAGGTGCAATTTTCATTTATTGGACAAAAGAAGTTTTCAATATTGGTGCAAAGAGTCTATTAAAGAATTTCCAGTACTTTTTTCTTTTCGTTTTTAGTATTTATCTAGAATTGAGGTCGTCGTACTCCACTGTGCGCCACTGTGTGGTTGCAAGTAAGAAAGTTTAGCGGAAGAGAAGACTGGTCGACAAGTCACATTCAGAGTCGCTAGTTGCTGGTGATAACTGTGCTCTGCTCGGATACAAAGTAAATATTTGACGTAGTGAGAGTCGGACTAGATTAATACCTCGACGGCAGATCGACATAACAAATAAATCTGGAACTCGCATTGCTTTGCTTCTACTCTCAGTTAGAATCACTGACAGCTCTACAGCTCAACACCTCGCGTTATCTCCTATCAGAACAATGGACTTTCTATTCACTATCTATTATATTAAATCACGTTTCAATTGTAATTACTTTTGGATCCTAAATCACATTTTACAAACAAACATAATAGTTGTCTAGTTGTCTACATGTGTGAATTGATACTAGAGTAAGAGGAACTCAGATATTGCGGAAGAGACATCTGAGGAGCGTCATAGTTGTAGAACACAAGAAAAGTTTGAGGAGCTTTGGAACACAAGCAAAGATTGGAAGGAGGAACATATTTGCAGGTGGTCCATTCAGAGCCGCAGAGAGTGGACTAGGACCTGGAAAAACAATAATACTGGATTTCATGACAGGCAAAAAACTGTTCGTAGAGAGAAATAGTTCTTTATTTATTTATTTTTCTGTAATATAATAATATAAAAATTGAACACTGCAGCACTCAGCAAGATATGTACGTCCCTTATTTTAACTTTTTAAGTTACAGAATAGAGCCGCTTATGTGTATCTTGCCTTATAATCATCTGAAACATGTAGAAACCAAATATGACGCCGAAAAAATAAAGAAAACACATATTGTGAAATAAAACCAATTATTATTATTATTATTATTATTATTATAGCCTCCGATTTTATTAATATAGATAGCTGGTGGTTGATTTGTTTAAAAATATATCATATGGGAGAGGGTTAGTATAATCTGCCTCAGGCGCCAAAATTGTTCGGTACGGCCCTGCTGGTAAATTCCTGTTGAAATTTGCTCGGCTAACAAAAATTAATATCCTGACTAACAAAAAGAGTTTACTCGTAGGGTTGAATAGTCAAACATTGAAAAACAATCATTGCTGTTCTTTTTGTTGAAAATAGTCTTATATCCGATAAACCAAATTTATTTAAATATTTATTTATCATAAAATAGCAATAAAACTTTTGTGAAAATGATTTTATTGGTAGTTACAGTTATTTGTAGAAAAATCAATGCTGGCGATGAATAGAAAACATTTGTGAACTGAAACATCTTATAAAACACGCAGCAATGGATTCTGCGGTTCTACTAACAGAGAAAAAACGAACGTGATATATTATGGTTTAAATACACGATCCCAAAGTCGTTTGAAAATTTCCCGTTAACATCTGTCAAACGAAATACCAGAGAGTAATATTGCTATGCTCATGACAAAATTTAACATCTTACAAGAAGTGATGTTTAAAAATTGTATGGAATTGTTGCGAGTTATTTTAGTTGATAGTTTGTGCGCTCTTGCATGCTAATGATGTTGGGAAAACATACTCGTATATACGTTTTGTTTGTTCACCGCCAATATTTACTGTAACTCTATTTTGAATTTTAACTTCAATGGAAATTTTAACGTTTACTTTTGAAACAATGAATAGGATGTTTAAGAACGATGTTTTATAATGAGGTATAACATTTTTAATTTAACTCGAATTTACATTTTTTAGAAGATAAAGTTCGTTGATAATATGTATCTATTGGGATTTTTATATTGTTCTCTTCTTAATATTTTCAAAACCAAGATTTTTTTGTTAGGTCTTCGATAGATTAGAACTTTTATGTCTATTTCTTGGGCAGCCGTTTCGGAGGTCTTCTCCCAGTAGGTCGTTCATTTCAATAAATATATACTTGTCTCCTTTCTCCCAATCTTTTCACATGATCTTCCTGTTCTTCTATTCTACTCTTCGTTTATTTGAGTCTTGGTTACAGGCTTCGCGAATCGATTTGCCAGTTTTTCTGCCTCATGCAAACTCCTTCAATTGATCGTAAAATTTTTATTCCTTTCTCAGAATTTGTTTTCTTCTCTGATATCTTTGGTGCATGCAGTACAAGACAAATCATTGATTTATAAATTTTTATTTGGTCTTCTTTCCTCACGTATGTGTTTCTCCATAAGATCTCTCTTAAACGTCTAGCTATTATTGTAACTTGAACAATTGGTTTCGAACTAGCTAGTTACCTCTACTTCGAAATAGTTGAAATTCATTACTTGTTCAATTAATTCTCCACTTAATTTGCATCATCTTGGATGTTTTGAGATAACTATTAATTTCGTTTTCTTGGTTGATATTGTCATGTTAGAAACATATTTTTTATTTAGTATTGTTGAATATATATAGGACTAGTAAAAGTCAATAGCATCCTATAACTTTTGCACCTCTAGAACGAATAGCGGCGTAACTACCATCCGGGTTGATCAGCCATGTTCCAGGGGCCTCACCGTAGTGAAGGCCTCGGCGATCAGTGTTAAAATTTGTAATGTGCATATGTTTAAATATTCAAGTAAATGATTTTAAAAACGAAATTGGCAAAAAATGAATAATATTAAAAGAAGAAATAAAATGGCAAGACCTAAGAGAAAAAACCACCGCGAATAAATGAAGAGACGAAAAACTGGAAATTCGAAGGGACAATAAGGCAGCATGTGACAACGACTAGACAAAGAATCGGACATACCAGACTAACAGACAAATGCAGACTTGACAGAAACGACCCACAATCGAACATATTATACTAGATTGAACACAATACGAAGCAATATGACAACGACACCACATATTTGACAACATACAAGAAGCCCTTTGACAAAAGTCCATGAATTTTTATTAGACACAAATCTATACCCTGTATTGTAATATCACAAAATAGTAATAAAAACACAAAATATATTAAAACTAATAATGTATAGACATTAATCATTGTAGCAGTGGATGTGCCTTTGTTTTTTTTTTTTTTTTATGAAAGTAAGTATTGCAGACTGCACAATATTGGTTATAGATTTATGGTAATGAATTTGATTGTATGATTCACAAAAACTTTAATTCTTTATTTAATTATGTAGCCTATTTACTTTACAATTATAATTACGTAATAATGTCACATGATGCAACATCGCCACGTTTTTCAAAATGATAATGTGCCCCTTCTCGAGCATTGCCACTCAACACATATGTGTTCAGCGGGTATGACCATAAAATATAACGTGTGCTATAACAGTAATATGAACTGATTTACTATCATATTTGACAAGTGTTTGCTTCCATTTTTACTTGCTATTTTATAAAAAAATAAATAAAAAAATAAACAAGACTTATTTTTTAGAAAAAGTAACTTTTTATAGCAAAATTTAAATTTGTTCAATAGCTCTATATTGTCAAAATGGTCATCTGAGTTGCTGTAACGTTCCAAATTTATTCAAAAACACAAGAGATTTTCTTGCCTTACTTTTCAAATTTTAAATCACACGTAATAATTGTATGAGACAATAAATATATATGCAGCGATGTTCCTGATTTATTTATTTAGCGTGTGGTATACAAATACAAATATGCGCACATTTAATAAAATATAGTACAAAGCATATAATTTTCATGATATATATTATACAACTGTCATATTCTTACATCTAGTGGGCAGTCGTAGGTGATATGACTCACTTATTACGAGGTTTATACTCATTTATAACAGTCTGGTTTGGTGCACAACATTCACATTCCTGTGTTGTACAAGTTCCCCATTTCGCTAAGGTATCCGCATATCTACCGAATAACCTGATTAGTGCGAATACGGTTTAACGTAACTCATATGTTACGGGGCAGATTAAAGCCGGGGGTTCTTCCTTTTGATTTAGAGAACGCCTGACTTCTGGATATTCTTCCAGCCAACGCTCTACCCAGACATCGCAGATGTTGATGCCCTTGCTTTTATGAGTTTGATTTTAGACGACAACGCTCATTTGCAAGGTCACTATGTATAATAAGCTTTGTGCTGATTTTGCTGCACTCCCTAGCCTATGCATTTTGTTGGCGTAACTCCCGTGGAGCTATGTTGCAGCGAGTTGGCAGCCAATATAGGGGAGTGGATGTTATTGTGCCAGAAATTAATTGCATTGTCCTGTTTCCTCCCCCATTGTCCTCTACGTCGGTCTTGTTCACATGGGCGCTATTTAGCCAGACCAATGAACAATATACTCTGCAATCGAGACGAGACCCAAAGCAGAAGTACGCAATACTTTAGCACATACCCCCTACTTTGTTGCAGCGAGTTTTTGTATAATGTTAGTACGCGTCTTAAGCTTGGCAGAAATATTACTTATATGTTGCCGGAAGGTTAGGGATCTGTCCAAAGTAATTCCGAGATATTTTAGAAATTTGGAGTGTTGGAGTTTGCAGTGGTTGAAGAAAACTTCCAGTTCCAAATTAGCCAACTTGTTATTCAAATGGAATCAGGGCACTTCTGTTTTGGCATACATGGTCAAGTAGACATACTTTGGACACACATGAAGGCACTCCCGCTCGCGTAGTAGTAAGCTTATGAATAGGACGAGATGACAAACTGACCGAAGTCAGCGGTTGTGGCTGCAATAATGCAGGAAGTACAAAAAAGACTGGTAGTGCCAACTGTCAATAGCGATAGACAATTTACTACTCATACAAATAAAACATGTGGTTTCTCCTACCAATATTCCCCTCCTAAACTAAAAAAAAAAAAATAAGGATTTAAACGTGGTGGCGCAAATATTATTGCGCAATATATTTAAGAAAGCAGAAATGTCAGAAGTACAGGATTGCCAACTGTTTATCTGTAAAAAACAATATGTTTAAATTATTTTTACCGTGATATGCCTCCGGGACTGATACTGTTTGGTTGCCTATATTTAATTACTAATTATTGCGTCACTATATTTCTAACGTAAATAGACTTTAACAAAGTTTATCTCATCGATCAAAAATTAGACGTTTTGTGGAAGAGTATTCTTTTATAAATGACTTAAATTCTTTTTAATACATCATCTTTATGTTGACAAATAAATAAAACAATTATGGCGTAGCAGGTGTAATCTATTAGTGATTACAGCACATTTTGTAATGGACGTTGTGGATAGGAGAAGCTTCGTTCTTCGCTCTTCAGACAGACCAGATGTAAGAGTGAGAACGAGAACGAGATTCACTTCGCTATAATTACTATCGCTTGCGGGCATAATAACTCACAAGGATAGCTAGATCCTTGTCCTTTACTTTATCTCGTTTTAGTTTCTGTTGACTGACATGTTACGCTGTCGATGATGCACTCTTAATCATCTTTTTATTACTTCAACTTTAATGTCATAGCAAATATTTTTTCCAGCTTGATCACATGTCGTGCTTTCTAGAAAAATGGTGTTCCCTCTATCTTCATACACCCTATATGTATATTTAAAATACCGAGAAAAACAACAAAAATATTTGAGAAATGTAAAATTTGCAGCGTGATGCAAGACTTTTAAGCTCCATTGTAGATTTCGAGTTGATCGTCAACAGTCAACTTAACGAATTTTAATGCTTATTAGAAGGCACTATATTTTTATATATTATCTTTTGTACAAATTATACCACATATATATATGATCATTAAAATAAAGCAGGTTCCTTAAACAAAGATAAACTATAATTAGCAATACTGCTTCGTGGACCAGTGGTTTTGGAATTCTCTCTAAACTAAACATATCCTATAACCCAAAAATGTATCAACTTGTTTCAATCACATTATTTCATGTAAGTGATTTTGTGTAGATTGAAATCAAATTGTCAAACTATACAAAATGTTAAATGATATGTGTATATCATTTTATAAATATGGTTGATGCAAACCATTGATTTTTACACCGCTCTAGCCACAACTATCAATAGACCCGTTGTCCACTTCCGTAGCTGACCGCCATTGTATTCATTGTAGACCGCACAAAATACGGATGATACCATGTAATCATACTGGGGATTCTATGCCCTGATGAAATGGTTATGACTGCTAACAAATATTTTGAACGTGATTAAATTGCATACCATTCTCCATTTTATAAATTGACTATTGTCTATCAATCTGTATTTTAATTACATCAACTAACTTAACGATTTTATGGTTATTAGTTATTACTAATACAATGTTGTTTTGTTGCGAGTTTAATATGAAATAAAGTAGTTGTCTTAAGTTAAAAATATGAATTGCACGTTTCTACTTGTTGCATTAGCAACATGGTGGGGGGATTAAACCAACAAGTTACGACAATAGAAACATACAGCACATTAAAAGAATTTTCTGTTAAGAATCGTGCTTAAACTTGTTCGAGAATACATCAGGAAAATATCAAAAATGCTGAAAGAAAAGGCTTTTGTTTTTGTTTTATTATTATTATTTTTTTTTTAAAGCTTAATCTTTACGTACATACACAGCAGAGGCGTGCACCTATATATTTTTATAAACTGTGCTCAAAAAAATTATGTGATACGCACTAATTTTACTATATTGTAGTACAATATTTAAGGCTTATTTAATTTTAATATAGGAATTTTCTCTATAAGAATTAACTAAGCTAGCGAATTATTTACTCTGAGTCTCTGCGCCTCGCTTGGAATTAAACCACATAGAACAGAGCGAGACGGAATTACAGATAGCTCGTATACAACGGCAAAGCGCAGGAATATTACCTGCACATTCAGCACACGAATTAAACAGAACATAGGCCAATGTACATAGGTTAAGCAAACCCAGGTGTACTTAACCTGGATTTGCTAGAAACTAAGCAATTGTCTGTTTGAATTAGTATGATTGCGATGAGTACTTCAGCAATATTTGGTATTCGCAACTAAATTCTCTATTCGGACTACCAAATAAAGGAACTATTATTATTTGTTCGGCCGAATATATATGTATTATTCGTCGTATACGAATAAAAATGTAATAAATAAAATTACGCAGTATTTCTAAATAATTAATTATTTGATAATATCTTCATTTAAGTACAAAATTAGTTGGTACAAAAAAGAAAAAAAAAAAAATACATTTTACTCATTATACAGACGAGTATATAAAAGTATATTCTGTTCTGGAATGAGATAATTCGAACCACGAGCATCGAATTTTCTCTTCCAACCGAATTACAGACCCTATTTTCTCCACTACCACCAGAAAAAAAGAAAAGAAATTTAACTAATAATTATTTTAACAAACTTTTTATGTAAACAAATAATTTATATTACATAACAATTTATTTTTTATTTATTCTTTGTTTAATTTCAAATTAATTTGCCGTACATCGGCTACCATTTTAATACTTTTTAGTAAGTTATGTTTATTTTTTAAACTACCCTTGCATTTGTTTCAATATTCCTATACTCATAGATGCTGTCCGCACTACTTTTCAGCGCGGATGAATGCATACCTTATAGTGAACAAGAATATCTGACAACGAGCATGGAATAAATATTCCTTCACTAGTAAAGAAATTAATTACATGCAAAATAAATGAGAAGATAAGTGCTTTAGAATAACATTTCAACTCTTGTGTTAGAATATAAACTTTCTGTAGTCAAAACTGGTTTTAGAATTAGTAAATTCTATAACGGTCGTGGAGAAAAATATTTTACTTATTTATTGTATAGTACAGGAGGTAAATTGTGATGAAGGAAGCTTAAAAATTCCATATTTTGAGACAATAATCTGTTGCGGCTTTCTTCGTAAACATTTTCAACGTTAGACAATAATCTTTCTAAATAGACTGTACTTTCTAAATAGACTGTAAATGTTTTTGCTAATGGTACCAACTTCGAAACCGTATTATAATGATTTTTCCATCATCAAAAAGCATGAAGTTCTTTTTTTCTAATGGCAATGCCAAATAAGCGTCCTATTCCGTTGAGATCGGGTCTTTGTTGTCGGATCTCTGGCTTTTTTCCTCAAAACAATTCCAAAAAGAGGAACATTTTCGAACCTTCATCTATTCTATCTTCATAATTAGTAGAATATGAGCTTCTGTCGGCATCGTTTTTGTCATCATCATAGCTTTGTCTCGGATGTTCTAAAAGATTTCTTGGTTCTGAAACATTATTTACTGAGAAAAGGGTAATTTTATAGCGTGAATCTAGTAATGTAGTAATACTGTAAATCCTTGATGTTTTTGAATCTTGCTTCGTCCAAAAGACCGTCCAATAACTCTTCATATTTGTAGAATCATTTTCCAAAAAGTGCATGCATTTATTCACTGTTCGGTTTTCGATCGAATACTCCGCAGAAATTTTAACCTAATACTGGATATTGTGAATAGCTCCAAATAGATAATTTGGTACTTGGTTATTCGACAAAATCACTATTCGTCGCAACTCAACTATTTAGTTGGCGCCAGTTTTCATTCCAATCAGAGCTGCAGTAAAGAAAACTTGCGCTAGGGGCAGAGCCGTGTTTTGGTGCCTTTGGCAAATAAAAACAAGGTTCTCACCTCTCAAAATTTAAGTGATTAGCAAAAAAAAAGGTCCTAACTTCCCAAAAACCAAGTGACGAGCAAAAAAAAAAAAAGGTCCTCGCCTTCGCAATGGCGCCCCTTGGTCAAGCCCACCAAGGGCCGTCGCCCCCTCCGCCCCCACTTATTGCGGCTCTGATTCCAGTCTTCTAATACCATTCTAGCTAATAAGTTTAATGTCATATTGTGGGATTTTTAGGTTTAATAATTTTCACTTTAAATCCTCTGCGTTTATTGTGTTTGTTAGTCCTATTAATTTTCTTTGGGCTATTTTCAGATTTTTTAATTGCTTTTTTCGTTAAAAGACTAATTTACAGTGAATAATGTATAGCATTAAAACTTTTACTTCGCAATGGTGGTAACTCTATCATGGTTTAACACAAAAATAAATAAATTACTACAATTTCGAGAATATAATAGAATTTTTACTTTGAAATAATGTTTTTATCTAGTAAGAAATTCTCAAGATACAATGAGATTGTTGTAAAAACACTTGTTTTTTTCTAGTTTAACTAAAATTTATTCTCCTTAACTATTTACAAAAAGAGTACACGCTATCTTGTTATGTCGTGTTTATGTCCTATTAAAGTTCTTAATTGAAAAAGGTAGCAGACCTAATCACCCATGGGTATCTACGAGATCAAATAGCAATCTTATCTAGGCTTTCTAAATATTCTATTGATGAGTAAGCAGTCGCAATTATATCACTATAATTGAATATATATGAATAGGTAATTTGCTTGTAGTAAATTTGTAGGCAATATAGTTTGCATCTACCTATCCTGACATGGATTAAATTAGCTTAGGATGGTTGCTTGCTAATGTTATTATTGACCAAATGAGCCGTAGTAATTCTCGATATGCCTGCAGGTTGAGTCCAGTTAAATATAAGGATCATCGCTGTAATTAAAATTAAAGTGATAAAATTGCTGTAAATATTGTCACTGCAAAATGTCTGCAAAGGTGAACTAAAATATTTGTAGCATAATAGACAAGAACGAAAATAATAGATTCGCCTGAATGTTCACTAAAATTCTTTTTCAATAAATAATAGTAATAATAATAGCATTTTATTATTAGTATAACCTGTAACATATTTAACAATGGCATTATCTTAAAGGAAAACTAAATTTACAGTACCATTTAATTTACAGAGAAATAAATTATTGTAGTTTACATAAAATTGTGTGAAATAGACATATGTATATTTATTTATCGGTTCTCTGTCGATCAGTCGGTATGTTAAGTCTCGTATACTAATTAGGCTGTGATTTTTTAAATCCATCGTAAGAAACTGATTTTTAACACTTCTTGGTGGTTAGGGCAAATTACCAAGTAAACTAATTAAAAATTTATAGCTTTGTTATTAGCAACGTTGATTTGCGAACACAATTGATAGAGGTCACCTAAAATTGAAGCAAAGTTAGACTACCGCACAGCGATATGCCATATCTATTGCTTTGATTAGAGATCAGGGAGATCTATTTGGCAATACATTAAACAGATTACGTACCAGCTCAGGGTTTCTAAACATTTTATCTCAAGTTTAAAAGGTTGAGAACTGGCACTGGTAAACAAAAAATAATGAATATAAATCATACTTTAACATTAACAAAAGTTGGTAAAAAGTGCTCGTAATACAGAAAAGTTCTGGATATCAGATTATTGTACTGCAAGCCGTATTTGAAATCTACTCCAAGTGGAAAGTGTGTAGAAATATTAGGTTAAGTCATAAATAACTTCCGCTGTCGGAAATAAATTGTAATGTCTCATTAGTTATTCAAATAACTCATCAAACCCGATAAGTTTTTCCCTGACGTAGAATTCACATTAAAACAATATATTAGTAGATAGTTAAATGGAAGGATTTATTTTTTTATCTTTGCTATTATTACGTTGATCTGGAGCTATTTTGCTTTACAATTTTGCCTAATTAATGAGAATGGGGCGATAAAGACACAAATATCCATGCCCTGACCGATATTTCAGACCGAAAACTCTGGCAAGAGAAGCAGGGTGATCTCTGTACTACCGAGGCTGGCCAAATGGAAAAATATTGCATATTTGTCAAGTTATGTTTTAGTAGTTCAATCAGGAGAAAAATGCTATCGAGATTGTTGAAAAATATGTAGTGTATGATGAGGGCAACAGTCATAGTCTAGGGCAGTAGTTCCCAACCTTTTTTCTTGCGGAGCTCTTTTTAGAATCAATTTCTATGGCGGAGCCTGTAGGCCTACCCTATGTCTTACAAATTAATGGCGTTTAGAAGTAATGCTACGGGGGAGGGGGTAGATATTTTAGTTAATATAAATTCACTTTTTCTTTCACAACTCACATATTGATAGATAGACAGATTTTTATAAAATGGAGCAAATAATCAAAATACACGCAGATTATTAAAACAAAAATGCATCCCGCCGATCACATTCTAGCTAGTCATAGAGTCATAAACCGGCTAGAATCAGAAATCACTCGGACATACATACATACAACTTTCTTTCAGAATGTAATTTCCAGTTTTCTTATATTGATTCTGTTTTTAATTTCTAATTCTTTTGATTTTATTTCATTTTTATTTATTTTATTTCCTGATCTGGGGAATACTTGACGGGAAGAGAAAAATCGCACTTATTATTGAACAACAAAAACGTACATATATGGTAAAACACTTTAAATTTAGACAAGTCTATTTTGTTCAAAACATTTTTTCAGATGTATATTTTGGGAGCTACGGGGAAACGCCATCTAATATCTTGTAATGCCTCACTTATTATTTACTTTACAGCAAAAAAGTGTATCAGAAAAGTAGTTAAAGTAAGGTTTAATTAGTGAGTTAAAATTTATGGTGCACAGTAACAATGGCTATTTGCGCTGTTAAAATAAGAAATACATCTTTTTGTTCCATGGATTTTTTAATTGCATTTTTATTTGGGGAGTTACGGGGGACGCCAACAAAAATCTTAAAATATCATACTTATTATTTATTTTACAGCAAACATATGTATAAGAAAAGTTGTTTAGGATGAAGCAATGATTATATTTTGTTTAATTTAGTTTTTAATAAGATGCATATTTTGGGAGTTATGGGGGGCACTACCGAATATTGTAATATTTCACTTATTATTTACGTTAGAGCAAAAATGTATACAACAAATAAACGTACGAATTACGAGTTGCTCAGTTAATAGAATGAGGTACTATTGTTATTTTTTATTAATAAATAAAATTCCCATTCAGTTCAACGGAACTTTAACTTTGTAACACGACTCAATATTTATACATTATGGACATTCTTTTTGATATCCGAAAGGATTTTCATACAATGTGGCACCATAGCTTACTAAGTAAATTAATTAATCAAAATTTTTCGAAATATCTAATCAAATTATTCAGTCATGCCAACAAAATACAAATTTAATAGTCAATATAAATAATCTCTCTTATCAAAAACCAATTAAATCAGGCGTACCACAGGGTTCACTTATTGGTCCCATTTTATATATATTATTTATAAATGATATTCTTAAAACCAAACAAACGAAAACTGCTCTATACGTAGACGATACAGCTGACTACACCACTTTATGGCGCCTTGATATAATAGCTAATAGACTAGCTTCATCGATGAATAAAATTGAAAAACATATGCAAAATAGAAAACTATTCTAAATAGGAGTAAAACGGAAACCATTGCTTTTATTAGATGTAGACTATCTTACGTAATACATATAAAGTTCAAAAATCAAGCACTGACTTCAAAAATGAAGCAGATTCTGTTAAATATCGGTATTCCGCTAGATAAAAAACTAAATTTCACACCACACGTTACACATATCTGTAATGAAACAAACCAAGCAATATTTTAACTATTTTTAATAAAAAATCACAGCAAGTCTTAAAAAAAATATTAATTTATAAGGTTTGCATCATACCGATTACGACCTATGCCTCTCCCGTATGAAGTAACACCAGTAGGTCAAATATTAAAGCCCTACAAGCTCTGCAAAACAAGTTCCTGATAATAATTGGTAATTACCGGCGTTTATATATTTAAAAACTTTGCACGATGAGCTTAATATTTAACCAATTGATGTTTATATATATATATATATATATATATATATATATATACAGTATTGGCCATAAAGATAGCAACTTTTGATAATCCTATTTTATTTTTATTCTATTCAATATTTTTTAAATTAAAAAAATGTAATTCTTACCTTTAACAATCCTCTACATATATTATAGTAAAAAATTAAATTTTAATAGTAAATTCTATTTTTTTTTTTTATAGTATTTATTATTTTTACCTGGACATAAAGATAGCAACTACTGTTAAAAAAATCTTTTTTTTTATTAATTAAGAAAATGAATTATTATTAACAGATCATTTTTAATATTTTGTATAGTAACCACCAGTATTTATAACTTCCCGACATCTTTTCGCCATTGATTCTAATAATTTCGTGATCATTTCGTTATCAATATTAGACCAGGCACCCTGCAAAGCTTTAAACAATTCTTCAATATTTGAATGTGTTTTGTTTCTAATCTTTCTGTTGACAATCTCCCAAAGGTTTTTTATTGGATTTAAATCGGGTGACTGTGACGGCCAAGTCATTACGTTAATTTTTGAATCCTCGAACAATTTTTTTACCAACTTCGAAGAATGTTTTGTGTCATTATCATGCTGAAAAATATGTTTTAAAGGCATGAACTCATCAGAATAAGGTTTCATAACATTTTGAAGGATGTCTATATATTTAAATCGATCCATTATTCCTTCAATGTGGAAAAGAGGACCCATACCATATCCCGAGAAACAGCCCCATACCATCACACCGCCTCCGCCATGTTTAACTGTTGGAAAGGTGTATTTTTGCACAAATCTTTTATTAGCAGGCCTCCTAACGTAACTTACACCATCACTTTTAAACAAATTGAACTTAGATTCATCACTAAAAATAACTTTTTTCCATTGATCCACAGTCCAGTCAATATGATTATTAGCAAATTTTAATCAGGCCTTCACATTCTTTTTGGATAGAAGTGGTTTTTTAGCAGGAAGGCGACTAAAAAGATCCTCACTAACTAATCTTCTGCGAATAGTTCTTGTTGAGATGTTTTCTTGATCCATTTGTGGCAAAAGGCCCAAAATTTTCTCCGATGACAGAAAGGGGTTATTGGTAGATAAATAAATAATTTTTTTATCAGTTCGTTTTGTAGTTTTTCGTGGCCGTCCTGGAATTTTTGAAACTTCAAACGTACCTTCTTCTCAAAATCGTTTTATAATTCGCGACACAGTAGATTTATGAACATTTAAATTTTGTGAAATCACATTTTGCAGCAGCCCGTCTTTAAAACCAGAAATTATGAAGTTTCTAATTTCACTTGAAACAGTTTTACTACGACCCATGATTGACAAATATAAACTGAAATATTACTTGTGCACAACATATTATTTATGGATAAAATCTGCATATAACAAGAAAATTCAAGTAGTTGCAATATTTTTGTCCAAGCAAAAATGAAGAAATAATTTATTATTAATCTGTAAGTCAGATTATTTGATTATTGATTGATGTAACAAACAAAATATGATTAAATTATAGAATTAAGAGTATTTATTTTCCAATATTATTATTAAAATTTGAAAAATTGAAAGATGTTAAAAGTTGCAATCTTTATGGCCAATACTGTATGTATATATCTCTCTTGACCAATTATTATTATTATTATTTTTATAGATGCACTTACATAGTTACAGTGACATTATACAAAACATTGGGAAATACAATATAACTGATCTCGTAAATAAAAAATATAAACACAAAACAATAAAGCACATAAACTTGGATTATCTATAAAAGTCCATTCAAGGTCATATTCGAATGTTCCGAACTAAGAGTTTAGCCACGCCTATCAAAATCGGGCAAACATAATTTTTTATCTTGAATTCATAAACATTTAACATTCTTTATTTTAATTATTGGTTTCCATAATGTGATTAATTGCTCCACTCGGTTCTACTAACCTGACACTTTCCTAACCTAAAATAACGTTTTATCATTAAACTAGAAAGAAGATAGCTCACTCCGCTCCGCTCTGCTCCCATTCTACTAACCTAACCGAACCTAGCGCTTCGGTAGACGTCAAATTTACGCTAATTTATGGGGAAATCTAGCCTAAAATTGCAAGTTATAAAGGTAAAAAATAATGAAAACTGTGTAAAAAATTAACAATTTCCGTGCCCAATATAATTTATTATTATCTAAGAAAGTTGTCTCTACAAAAAATTCATGAAAATAATGCAAATTGAGTGTGTATATATATGGCCCCGGAGCCTAATCTTAATTATAATAAATATTAATTCATATTCATTTACCTGCTGAACTCATGTACAGCTAACTATTCGTATATATTTGTATACGTTATAAACCAATTCATGAGACTGCTTTCTGAACGTTTTGCATTTTATACTCATATTGTTTTAAATAAAAGAAAACAATTATTTTAAATACAAATATTGTCCTGAAAAGGACATATTTAATGAAAACCACGAAATAAATAGCAAAACAGAGTTTTAGACGCCACTGGTTTAGTACGAATTACACTAGAAAACATTAGTAATCTCAGACAAACTCTGAGGTGGGATAACCTACGGTACACGTTTGTATGTATAAATACGTTTGTCGTTGCTTGTATTTCTCTTGCTATCAGTACGTTAATTATTATATATCATATGACCTTGACTGGACTTCTTTAGATAATCCAAATTTACTCATATGAACTGAAATCTTATAATAAAATTAAATCACACTGGTTTTTTTCTGCTTTCCACCTAGTTAATGATATGGTTAACAGATATTTATATTCTATAAATACTTTAATATTACTTAAAACAATAGCGCATAGAAATAAAATGGAATATGTATGTATTTAAATGGTGAAATTATCTGTAAGCTCGTTTACAATTGACGGCAAGAAAACATTTTGTATATGTGGATGGATGACCAGGATTTTCGTAACTGGTGTGTATGTTACAAATGAACTCAATTCTTATTTACATTACATTATTTCTAAATACATACAGATATTGTCATAACGCAGCAATATGGAAATTTAAACTTACTACGGTTGAAGTGGTTAGGTTTATTTTTAGTATTATTATATATATCATATGTTAATTATCGTAAACCTATGTATTTCATTCTTTATATATTCCAATTGAAAAGGTTGAAACCCTCATTGTCTGGAAAATAACGAACAGTTCATATTTACGAAATATCAATAACTAAAGTATGATGTTGTTCATTATCCAAATCCATTGAAAAGGAAGAGGAAACATTAATCGGGTCTGAGTAAGGTCTGAATAGAATAAATGAAGTGAAAGGACAGTAAAACCGCAAAACGGATACTATGCCTCTGTTGCAATTGAAGTAATGCGTCTGCGGCAATCGCAGCAGTCACTGTGATAATGATAATAATGCAAAATTACAATGGAGGTTTCCACAATTATGAAATGAACTACTGAAATATAGACGTAAAGACTTAAGGGGCGGAATTGTGAGATTAAGTTTTCTTTTTCTTGGCAGTAGTTTGTAGGTATCACCCTGAAATACTTAATTCTGTTTTATAATATATTAATAATATAAGCGCATTGCATGGACATGATAAATCCAAGGAATATCATTGTGTTTATTATAAACAGCAGAGCTGGATATAGGGTATGGCGAGCGAGGCACTCGCCTCAGATGTAGACTGGGTAAGGGTGCAAAAAGAGTTGATGCGCAAAAATCACGCCTCTGTTTTTTTTTTTTTTTTTGTCATCACTGCGATCTATCTACGTTTTTAATTTACTTAAGGATGAGGGCACACGACTGGTACTTTCCCTCGGGCGCAGAAATACCTTTGCCCGGCTCTATTAAACAGATATTTATCATAAACAGAACAATGAGACTCCTTTGTTTCAGCTATATACCTATGTAATGTACTTATTAGGGGAACTGGAAAGAAATCCAGAAATTTTTATTATATATAATTACAAAATATAATTTCCATTTCTTTTTTACGGCTTCCCAACGTTTTACTAATTTTTCGATACCCTCTCTATATAAGTTTTCTGGTTTTGGCTTAAAATAACTAATCAAGTGATTTTCTGCATCGGTGATATTTCAAATTTTTTTATCTCTGAGTGTATGTTCCATAGACCTAAATAGATGAAAATCGGAAGACGCGAGATCTGATGAATACAGTGGATGTGGAATAATTTAACAGTTTAAGTCCTGAATTTTTTCGTGGGTTATTTTTGCTGAGTGATGACGTGCATTGTCATGATGAAAAATAATTACTTTTAGGTTAAATAAATTGGGACGTTTTTCCTTTCGTTTTAGATTTAGTCTCATTTTTGGCATGTATATACCTACAGAATTTTGACTTTCATTAGAAAAAAATTACTAGTTCAATATCTGGTCTTTCCAATTGCCCTCTATGCTGCGGTATCCTGAATCTAAAAGCAACAGACAAGAGTAAGTTAGACCCCTTCGAGTTATGGTGCTGCAAAGCGTAGGTACTAAAACTTCAACTATAGAAGAACTTCAAATTCCAACCAAGCATTCCACGCGTGTTCAGCAAAGGATTCTCCAGTATTTTGGTCATGTATCACGCAGGACTTTCCACGTCATCCAAGGCATTATTGAAGGTATTCGCCCATGAGGAAGACCTAAAAGATAAATTGACCGGGTCTAAACAAGAAGCCTAGCTCAGAACTGTAACTATACGCCTCATGACTCTTCAATACTGAGAAAAATTACTAGAAAGAAGAAGAATAGGAAAAAAAACTGAGATTCCGAAAAAAAAAAAAAAAATTAAATAAATATGCAATCGAAAATAACAATAATTATAATAATAATCCTTCCCTACCAAGTATATGGAACTCTTTTCTGAGCCTATAAAGCTGTATCCAGGGTATAAAGTTAAGCTTGTAGTCTTGATAGTTCGTGTTCTGGATGGTATAAAAGCCTTTAACCGTAGGGAAATCGAGTTCGTTCCTGCCTGCAGATCTTATGCCGCCTCTTTGATCTGCAGGATACAGAAAGCAGTGTTGCTTGGGTCACTTCGTATTGTACGGGCACTAGATCTGGCGTTATTTCCGCATCTGCATATAGCCAGGGTTTGGGCTGCAGCGCTGTGTAACTCCACTAGTTTCTAGTATGACGTGGCACAAAAGTTTGCTGAAGTTTGTGATTAGTAGACGCTTGTCAAAATCTGACCAACCCCATAATAATAATTTTGCCGGGGTACCAGATGAAAGCTCTTAAGAGGTAATTAATAAAATTTTATTTTGAAAAAATACGCTTGTTTGCCAAAAATTTGACCAAAAACTTTTGCCCATACCCAATTTCCCAGAGGGAACTGATTTAAACGAATAACACGAATATCTGATCAGATAATTTTAATGAAAAATGTTTATTTATTGTTTTTGTTTTTTTAATTTATTGTGTGTCAACAGAAAGCTGTTTAACGAAGATTAGGAAACGAAAAGTACGTTTTCAAAATTATCTTTATTTTAAAGCGATTTTTATTAATACATTTTTTTTTTTGTCCTAAACCCTGAAACAGAGGGGTTAATCTAAAAAAAACTTTAATGCACCTTGAGATGAACGGGAAAAGAATTTTTGATCAGGTTATTTTTAAGAAAGATATCAATTTTTGTTCTTAATACATAGTAACATACAATAAAAGATTTTGAAAATATTATTAATTTTTATGTGATTACAGCAAAAAATGTTATTCCATGCAGGCTGTAATCCTGAAATGTGTGAAGTCACATTTCATATAAATATTTTAATTTGTCTATTTTCATGCTTTTTTTTTTTGCAGTACATAGTTTTACAATTGTGTCTCTAAATACCTGTTTTTATGTTCTGAATTAAAACAGTTTTAACAAAATCCATGTACTTTAGAAGCAACCTTATCAATAATTAATATATGCAGGATACTTTATTCAACGAATTACGTTTTAGCTTACTAAAATATGCAATATTTTTAGCAATCGTAGATAAAGTATTATTACTGTTTTAAACCAGTGACAAAAACTACAAATCAAATATCCGATTGCATAAAACAGAGTTTCCTAAACTTTTTGAGCCGCGGGGCACTTTTCACGAGAAGAATTAGTCGCGGAGCACTAACATTGCTATATATATATAGCAACACTAGTAGATCGCGGAGCACTAGTAGACGCTCTACCAGAAAGTCTGGCATAAAACATTCTTATATCTAGTTTTACTTACAACGGCTGTATCTTTAAAACTAGATATAAGTTAGGTGCGTTGCTCAAAACAAATTTATTCTAATTGTGGCTAATCAAGTTTTAACTCTTATGAAGTTTAAACAAATTATATAATAAATAATATATAATAATAAATGAATAAACAGACAAACTCTATTTGAGGAGATTTGTTCATCCAATAATTTTTTAAGAATCGTAAATCCACTAGCACAGCGGTTCTTAAACTATGGCCGCGGACCCCTGGGGGTCCGCGTACCTTTACATCCCCCAACTTTTCGCTTTTATTCAAATAACTCACTTAATAAAAATCCTACATGGTCAAGACTTTTTGTATTTGTTGTTATCTAATTAGTTATTGACATAACTAAACAATAATTAGTAAAAATTTAATTATTTTTATTCAACTGCAAATTATTTACAGAAAACATCGTATATTAAGTATGTGTATGTGATCTGGGTAACATTGTGACGTCATTTTTCCCTAAGGTTCTCGTGTTTGGCTAACTGGGGCTCTTGAGGTCTCTTGATTGACAGGTAATTTGCAGATTTATTCTCTAAGAATCTACAAATATAATTACATATAGAAATGTCTAGGATTTCGTAGGCATAAACAAGAAACTCTAGATACTCCTATATGATTGGACCGATATGAACAATATTTTGCAGATTTATTCTCTAAGAAACTGCGAATAAAATAACAAAAAGAAATGTCTAGGGTTTCGTAGGCATAAACAAGAAACACTAGACACTCTTATATCCTTTGACTGATATTAACAATATTTTGCAGATTTATTTTCTAAGAATCTGACATATACATATAATTAGCAAGTGTCTGTATGTAGTGTCGGTAACATTATGACGTCAAATTTTCCTAAGGTTCTCGTGATTGGCTAACTGGGGGCACCCTGTCTCTTTGTGGATTGGTGGACAGGTGACATCCTCACCCGTGATTGGCTAACGGGTGATATCCTTTCGTGATTCGCTGACCGGCGATGAAATTACGATACGTTAAAAAATAAAACCAAATACACATACAAACAATTGACATTTTTATATTATAAATCCGTCCTTGTTGACGGGTAATAACCTAGTATTATAATAAGATCTATTTGTACCAATATTTGACCAAGAAATGTTTGTATGAGTTTAACGTATTATAATTTGTAACTTTTTTTATTCTTTTTACTACTATTTTTATCAATTTTATTTTTGTTTTTATTATTGTGTCATTCTTTGCGATCCTATGTGTAGCCTGGGATATGTACCCCCTTGTGACCGGTTCTGCTTATACCTCATATCTTACTGAAAGGAATGGTATTACGTACATAAGAGTAAAGAGAAAGTCTCGTTTAGTAATCAAGATGTAATATTTTAAACCACAGTTTCTCAATTAGTCGCAGACTGTTTGAAAATTCTTCTTAATGATAATACACATTTGCAATCTGTATAATTACTTCGGTGTTCATAATAAACGATAAATATTACTGTGTGAAATGTAGCACTGTATAAATAATTAACACTTTAAACCAGTGATGCCCAAGTGGTGGCTCACGGTTCAAAGTAGTACTTTGAGTTATTTATAATGGATCTTGTGTATACTACTCTGTCAAAAAAGTAGCGGGAATTTGTGATTTAAAAAGCCCGCACTAATAATTTTTTTTAAATCTTTTTTTAATCACTGTCCCTAATTACTGTGTTAAACATGAGCGCCATCTGTCAACAAGTTTGATTACATCGGCTGTTTTAGTTAAAACACTTCAGTAGTACGTCGCGATTTTTACAATGAACAAAACTACTGAACAAAATGTTTGCAAAATTTTGTGTTGCGAATGGAATTACGTGTGCCGACTCGTTAAAAATGTTGGGTGTTATGGTGAATTATCTTTATCAAAAACACGGGCGTACGAGTGGTACAAAGCGTTTAAAAACGGTCGAGCGATCGTCGAAGACAAACCACGTTCCGGATGGCCTTCGACCGCTTCAACCGACGAAAACATCGAAAAAGTAAAGAAAATTGTTTGCGTGAGAAAATTTGTCAAAAACGACCAAAATTGTGGAAGAATAATTCGTGGATTTTACATGATGATAATGCACCATCCCATAGAGCAGCAATTGTGACTGAATTTAAGGCCAAAAACGGAATGAATGCCATCGGGGAACCACCGTATTCACCAGATTTGGCCCGGTGTGACTTCTTTTTATTTCCGAAATTAAAATTGCCGCTACGTGGAACCCGTTTAGAGTCAATCGAGGCCATAAAAGAAAATTCGTGGAATGAGCTGAAGGCTATACCGGAAAGCGCCTATATAAGGTGTTTCGAAAACTGGAAAAAATGCTGGACAATGTGTGTTGCATCAAATGGGGCCTACTTTGATGGCCCCAAATTAAATTTTGATGATTAAATGAAAATTGTGTGCTTTATTTAACAATTCCCGCTACTTTCCTAATGTGTACCACTGCTCTAAGCTACACCTATGCTAATAATAATCTTAAGTGCTTTAAAAATTGAATTATGGACCTGCTCTGTTATTTTTGTACATTTTTAGGATTTTGTAGGTATGAACTAAAAATCCTTATACCGCCAATTTGTCGTCTGTCTATTTGTCTGTCTGTTCGGTAAAAATTATACTCAAACGGCTAAACCTAGAGAGAAAACCTTGAAATTTGGCATGCTTATACAACTCTTTGACCCACACATAGGAAAAATACTAAAACATCTAAAAAACATATCCTAGGGGGATATGTTTTTTAGATGTAAAGTATAAACAAATATCTGCTCATAGAATATATATTTTTTTTTAATTCTGAAAGCCCTTAGTTGATCGTTAATCCACGTAATTAACGATCAACATTTTATTTTTGCAAAATAAATTATTTTGATGCGATTTTTGCGAAAATTGTGCAAAAAAATGTCCCACACCCTGTAGCCCGGATGGTTTAAACTAAAAATCTTAAAAAATTCTAAGTAATGTACATTTGTGTGAACCGGAATAGAACAACAGGAATTTTTTATCAGATCATGTTTTCGGAAAATAACGCATTTTTGTATTTTTTGCTTGACCATGTAAAATATTTAATAACTTATGTACAGCATGCTTCAGTAGTGTAATAGCTAACGTTCTCGCGTTCTAATTTACAAACTAGGGTTCGATCCTGTCTCGAGACATTTTTTTTTCTGTTTTATTTGGATTTTTTTTTTTTTTGTTAAATTATTTTTTCGTAATTCTAGTTACATTTGGGCAAATGTTGCCAAATTTAATAATCAGTGGAAATTGTTGAAATTGAATACACGAAATCAGATGGCGGAGTTATGACTTAAAACAATCATATATATATATATATATATATATATATAAAAAATACTACACATATTTAGAAACCTAAATAATGGTATTAGGCATTTGAATTAAAATTATCAAAAAAAAAAATAACATAAAATTTGTTTTGGCATCTTAAATTATCATCATTCACATTCTAAATACCTGCGAAATCCTGAAATGTGTGAAAATTCACACTTCACATCAATTTTTGACTTGAGAACCTTTTAAACGAAGAACTGTTATAATATTTGTTATACTATAATATGTTGTACATTCATCTAGGTGCAATAATACTAATATTATCCTCATTAACTGATGTTATTAGCCGTTTGCTTGTTGTCTGGCTGCGATGAATAACAAGAGAGCGATGCGTCGCCTGTTGGCTCATTGACGACCTGACAAAAAGGGAATGAAAGGACATAGAGTGAGATGAGGCGGACCGGCAGGATGGCAGGATGGCAGGCTACGTGAACGAAGAGATGGTTTTATTTTTTGTTTGAGTTTCCGGGCTCATCGTTGTGTGCTGAGGGAGAAAGGCTGCTGTTGACGGCCTCCGGGAAACGTAAGCGGATTAGACGAGCTTTATTATCTGTGTTCTCTCAGTAACTTGTGACGTCACTGTATTCTTGTTCACGCCTCTAAACTAAAACTATTTTAATTTATCCATATCAAAACTAACAACTAACGTCCAAAGACATTGTAAATTTTTAACATAAAATTTTAATCATGACTGACTGATACTTAAAAGTTTTCATCAGACAATATAGTTTAGCGAGAAATTTCTCAACTTTAGTGTGATCCCTCTTTTTCAGATATCAAGTATCATTAGATGTAGGCATCGGAGCATTTCAAATAAATCGATTTCCACGTAAGCTGGTAAATTTAAAAGTGTTGGCTAAGTTTTCAGAAAGACTTATGGCCAATAAAATAAAAAAAAGGTTTGGGCAATTTTTTTGTTACATCTTTATTCAGAGACATAATTTTCGTAGTCGTATAAAAATTGTTATAAAGTCCTAAAAATTTTAATCTAAAAAACTCATACAGATGAATAATATATCTCTTCTTTATTTAATAAAATTTTAATTCACTCTTCTAAATTATGTTCCTAATTTTTTGACACCTAACTTTTTCATTTAAATAATATTTCAAAGTAGATCTCCATCTTTTCCCAGGGCACCTTGCGTCGTACTTTTCTCGTTGCCGTTAGAATATATTCGCTGGAAGTGTGCAGATGCACGGCGACGTAGCACCAGGCAGCCAGGCACAGATGTCTGAAGAATGTAATTGTCTCCCTTTCCATGTCATAATCTTGTTTCTTGTCGACGTCTAATATAACGCAGTAAAATATACTGGCTCACCTGGTTGTATTTCTGTTTTATGTGCGCGCTTCTGTGTCATAAACCACAAATCATATATGTTTCTCGCAAATGTATATATATATTTTTTTTTGTAGAATATTATGTTTTTTTGATATAAATATACAATTTTTATGGCACGGTCGTTAAGTGCATTTTAGCGTTATGTGAAATCAAATTCGTGTTACAGCATTTGCATAACAAGAAACAAAGTACCATATCTTGTTTTCTAGGCCATTTTAGTTTCAGTTTTAGAATGAAACAACTGGAAATGGCTGATGGATATTTTATGTTGCACACGTCATATACAGGTGTTCAACACTAAATTAAGGAAAGTTTTATGACATAGGATGTGCTAATAAAAAAATTCGGGGTTTTGCCTGTTAGATGGTGTATCATTTCGTGCTCTTGGATGTCCGATACACATGAATTTAATTAGTGGACTATTGAATTAGAACTGTTGCACGATAAAAAGTAAAATACAGTATTCTCTCCACGTAACTCTTGTTAGTTTAAACGGTTCATTTTCAAAGGGCTTAATTGCAATTAACGAAGAGACATTACCGAAACTATTAATTTTCAATTTCACCGATACTGTTTTGGTTCCAGAGTAAAAAACAGATAAGGACTTTAATGCTGCATGTAATATGCCTGTTTTAGTAGTAAGAAATAGGGATGGGTATCGGTCCACAAGATATAGGTCGTTGACTTCGATAGTAACATCCGATCTCTTGCAACGATACTGGAAAAATATCGAACAAAAAAAATCGATAATTTTCAACATCGATATGCTGAATCAACCGTACAGAAACCGCTTTCGTATAGGTCAAATGGGTATCTCCTCCGAGGTGAAGAGCCTCCTATTTGTGAGACGTGTTACACAGAGCTGGCTGTGTTGCACATTATATCTCAGTATGTGTAGTTCGAGGATGTAAGGTAGATGTTAGGCCTGTGACATGATCTGTCAGTTGCTTTAGATAATTCTAGGTAATGGACAGGCTGATACTCTTGTTGAGGGAATCGTACTTATTGTGCTTTAATAACGGTCTCTCATCCTTACATAGTTCATCAATTTTAGCATTAAGAAAAATTTAACACTGAACGCCGGGGCCCTCTCGATGATGGGGCACCGGAGACATGCCCAGTCAGAAAAGATAGTTACGCCACTGTTAAAAACAGTGTTTTTCTTGGTTAATTAGTTGGTAAAGCAGCCCCTATGTCTAGAAAATATCAAATAATGATACTTATTCCTAGTAATATGCTTTTCTACCAGTACGAAATATGTTTATGTTTACAAGTGTTGTAGATGTATGCATATGTAAATAGATATACATAGCAGCAAGGGAGATTGTGAAAAGGTACGTAGGCCTACAATTCCACTTAAGTTGTTTTGTGTTGTATGATGAAATGCGACAGGAATGAAAAGTAATTTAACACAACTATACACTCCAGACTTTCTCGAATTGTCACACGACGAACCCTCTTTCAGACCAGGTCTGCACTTCTCAAAATGTTTTATAATTATAGATATTAAAATATACAAAAACATCATAAATATTTAAGGTGATTTTTCATTTCTTTACCTTTTATCCTGAATTCAGATATAAAGGTTCACTGGAGACCACTTTGGGTTTTTATTAGGAAGAAATCAAATATATTACCCCGAATTCCTAGCCAAATTACTACATAGTTTTAAATAAATCTAGTAGGAAGATCTATTCAGCTAGGAATAAAATTAATAGCACAGTTAGTATTCTAATCCTGGCTATTAAAGTAAAGTATAATCTTACTATTGATAAATTTAATATACCTTTAAAAGTAGAGATAAATATTAGCTGCAATTTAGAGAAAATTGGTTTAAAAAAAATAAAAGAAATAATCTATGGTTATTTCTATATTGATCAAAAAATACCCGAATAACCGTCATATAATTTTATTAATAAAATATATAAACGGAACCCTTTAAATTAGTCTTCTTGAAGCAGCTACACACCGTTGCCAATGCCCTTTCCACAACTAGAAATATACCTTGTAGCCTTGCTTGGAAATTACTCTTGGACAAGCCTTCGAATTTTCATTTGAAAACAGTAACCCTTTACGAGCTTTGCAGTCTTTACTTCCAACTGAGTTAAGTTATTTGGATAACTCTATTAAGTCTGTTCTACATTATATTTTTTTCCTAAGCACTACGAATTTTTGGTATAGTAATGACGTTAAAAGTATAATGTGGAACACGATATTTTCTTCAAACTTTCAATGCTATCCGAGATCCGACATAGCATTTAAAACTATATTTAGTCAAATTTGAAGAACTTGTCAAAATATTTTTAATAGACTATAGGACAATTTTATCCAGTTTCGACGATATATACACAGCTTTTATGCTGTTTTTAACATTTTCTATAACATCTGCATCTGCTGAGAGGTCATTTTCAGAGTTAAAAATTATAAAAAATTATCGAAGAAGTACTATAGGACAACAGCGATTAAGTGACTTAACATTAATTAGTGTTGAAAACGATCGTACAAGATCAATGAATTATGAAGATTTAATAGACATTTTTGCGGAAGCTAAAAGTTGAAAAAAAATGTTTTAAACACTAAATTTATACCTATAAATCTCTTGGTAAGTTTATTAATATTATTATTAGCTTTAAAAAAAAAAATTTCTTCTTTTAAAAACTATTTTTTATAGTATTTTTGATTTTTTAAAATGTTCTTCAAATAAATATCGTAATTTTAATTAAGTATTGCCAATATTAGGGAGTATAAAATTTTTCTGCGCACTAGCGCAGCGGTTGCTGCAGTACTGTTTAGAAGTTTGTTAATGTAGTGAAAAGTATAATGTATAATAAATAGCCTTTACATAGCATAGCGGAAATCAGGTAAATTCTTTATTTCTAGATTTTCGGCTCTATATTAAAGTCATGTGGTCACCGTGACGTTTCGACCTATTATCTAGTTTCGACCTAAATAGTTTTAAAATTTTATGTATTACATTTTTCTTTTTTGTGAATTTGAATTATATTCTTAATTACATCTCTCTAACCAATTAATTGATAATAATAAAAAGTATAACATAATAAAAATAAAAATAATTAAAAATATTTTACTTTCAGATTTTACATTTATCTATCATACTTTCAAATTTTACTTTCAAGTATGACTTGAAAGTAAAATATTTACTATTATTTTTAATTTTATTATACTCCAAGCTACAGATAGTTCAAGGGTAAGGCTGCGAAAGTGTTTAAATCAAAATGGAAGACACTTTAAACACTTGTAAATAAAAATACTTTACTTTCAAGTCGTTATAGAGAGTACAATTTTTCATAAACCGTAAAAGATATTAAAATAATGTTTCAGTATAAATTGTTTCATTTCAAAAACTCTATCCAAAGATGCCCAAAACGATATACATTCCCATTTAAAAAATTAAAGTTGTCCTTGATATCCTGTACTTTCGGTTTTTCCTGAAAATTTCAATACTACCATTCGATTTTTTGAATTAATTTTGTTCATTAAATTTTTTACTAAAACGTCTCGTTTTCGAGAAAAAATGTGTTCCCCTATTTTTGATTCACCTGTATATGTATATTTATGTAAGAAAAAACTAAAACATAAAATTAAAAAATTTAAATCATCATATATACATAGTTAAACATTACAAATTACACAAATAAATAATTCAAAAACTTTAATTTTAACTTGAACAATTATTCAGTGCGATCCTTGTACTTATTTTGAGGCACAGAGTTTTTCAAATCAGGTTCAACTGATTGATGATTTTTCATTGTCAATATATGTACCTTTTTCCGCCATTATTAGATTTTTTGCGCACCCTTAAACGAACAATCGCGTACCCCCGGTTGAGAATCACTGTTGTAAGAATTTGTAGATAAATTGTAGTGTTAGAAATAACGTAGTAGTTTTTTTTTTTTTTTTTAATACCGTTCAATATTGATGACTAGGTAAAATAAATAGAAAGAGCTTGAGCATGGATACAGTTGCTGATAGAACGCCTATATCTCTTATTTTTTATGAAGTGTTTTCCGTATTAAGGCTTAGTTCCAGTAAATGATCCGATAAACTAACATCCACATATCTCCGGATGAAAAAAAGAAAATCTGCTGACCAACAAAGTAAACTAACGTTAAGGTAGAAGGAAGAAAAGTTGACCGAAAGATATCAAGAGATATTTCTGTGGTTTCCCTCATTCAATAGAGATGCCAGAGGCATACGATCGATTTTGATCTCATTTTCCCTCGAGGATTCTGAAATAGCCACTACATATAGAATATTTCTGCTAGTCTAGCGTACTTACACACACAAACACAACACAACGCAGACACAGATACAAGTAAACATATCGGATAAGTTCGGGGAAGGAAAAGCGGATGAACGGATGAGCGGCTCTGTGGGGATTTTACCTTTTACATTAGTATGGAGGTATAACGAAATAATCATTTTTAATACAACTTTTAATGACTTATGTTTATTGTTGGATTAGATTGCCGAAAACTACGTGATGGTTATAACTTCCCAAAAACGGACACGATTCCTGCTTTATAATTTAACCTTACTTAATTTGGATCAAGAAGATTAGAACTGTGGGTAATGAATAAGTACAATCAAAATAAACTACGAATTTGGGAAATGTAAATTTTAAAAACAATTTTTAATGGTAAAATGCGGGATATATGTGGATACGAAGGACTTGTGAGGAAGTGATTAACCTTTTCTAGAAAAGGAGTATATTATAAATGATGAAACTTAGGGCTTAACTAAGTGTTTCCCAAAGGGTGTGCCGGACATTAGTATTTTTTCAAAATTTTACAAGTGTGCCGCGAAATCTTAAAGAAAAAAATCTGCTGTGGCTACCGCAGGACCGACCGTCATCACAAAGTACTTGTTTAATTTATGCTGCTTTATCAAAAAATGTTTCAAATAAAAGTTGTTAGTTATTGCTTTTATATCAAAAATAAATTTCGAAATATTACTCTTGTGAAATATTCGCAAATATCTTAAAACCAACATGAGTAAACTCCCATTTCTAGTTAACCGATTTTTACCAAAAGTTGATCAAATCGTGCCATTGATGTCAAAAGCTTAAATATGAAGTTTCATAAAAATAATTTTAGCCGAATTTGCTCTGCACGTGTACACGGACCGACAGAAAAACCGACAGACAAACAGACAGACAGATCGACAGATATCATGCTAAAAATAGTCAAAGCGTTATGTAGGAACCTCAATTCGTGGAGATCCATCGAAATCTCGAAATGTCAAAATTGTTATGATCACAATACCTCCCTTATACTCGTATAAGTCGGCGGTCGGTAAAAAACTAGCGTTATAAATTTCTTCTTCTATGACTAAGTAGGTGTGCCGTGAAATTTTTCTTCTTTGGAAAATGTGCAACGAGAATAAAATGATTGGGAAACACTGGCTTAACTTATGCATAGGCAGACAAGGTATGCTCGGAGAGGATTTACTTATAGGACTCCCGCCAGAAAAGGGTATGGTTCAATCTAGAAGGTCATAAAAATTAAGCGATGATATTGGTTCGGATTGTAAAAAAGAACTATTGCCTTGTTTCACTCTCTCTACTCACAGCTGCAATAGAAGTGCTCCATATACAAAAACACACACACGTTTATCTGAATATATTCAAATATAACAAACGATGATAAAAACTACGGACGTACATTGGGTATGAGAAGCTCACACACGTCATTGAATTTTACATAGAACTGTGTGAAATAATTATATATTAGTTTATCGGTTCTCTGTCGTTCAATCGGCATGTAAGCTCGTGAACTATATTTGGCTAGTCGTACGGGACCTGTGATACAAATACAGTGACAGTCTTTCGGAATATTCTTTCGTTCTTTTTTTTTTGTCACTCGGTCTGTTTACTTTAACTTCAATATTGGAAAAAACTTGATGTGAAGTGTGTATTATCACTATTTAAATATTTTGTAGATATTTAATAAGAAACAAGAAATTTTGGGTACATATTAAAATTTATAAAATTTGATAACAAGTGTACTTGTTTACGATACGAGCGCATCAAGACAGTTGTACAATTATCCTGTTAGTCAGTTAAACAATGTAAGAACGGTATTGCAAGAAACTCGATAACTTTCAAAAAATAATTAGTTTAATTTTTTAAAAACAAATTTTTCCAAAACTAAATTTTGCTCGTTTATCTGCCCATCAACAGGTTTTATTTGGTATCCTACTCAACATTTTAAAAAATATTTATTTCTTCGTAAAATACAAATTTTCATACAAATATTTTCCGGGTGAAGTGTTTTTTTAAATCTCAGTATTTTTTCTACATGCCGTCAAGGAACTGCATAAGCATCCAAATTTAAACTCATTAGGCTTAGCCTTTTCAGCACAATTTTTATCGTACAGACAGACAGACACATGAGTGACTGTCTGGTATGAATGTTTTTTGGTCATACCTACAAAGTCTTAAAAATTCCTTTAAAACGTGTACTTAAGTTAGACCCTGGCGAAATTACAAAGAAATAGTTGGATAGGCAGTGGCTTAACAATGGGCTCGCTTTGGCCACAACCGAGATAAGGGGGTTTTAGGAGCCCATGACATTTATTGGCCCATCGAACCTGTAAATGCCTTTATTTGGACGATTAGACTCTCTAAACCAGTGTTTCTTAACCTAGATCTTACCATGGACCAGCAGACATATTTTTTACACGGACTGGTAAAATATCTATTCGTTTATGTGGACCGATGAAAATATAATTTTACAAGAATAATTTATTGTAAAACCCTGCAAATTTACATTAAAAAGTAAATATTTTTTAGTTATTACTAACAATAAAAATTTATGATTTTATGTACACATTCGACTAGCTGTAAATTATTTTATATTACTCTATTACAGGGGTCGGCAACCTTTTTGTCAATAAGGGCGCAATATAAATTCAAATGTTATTGAGGGCGCATAAAAACGTAAAATTTGTAAACACTCATGGTTCGCAAGGTCGTCTAATCTAGCGCTGATCGCTAAAGTCGAATCAGTACTACTTTCTAGTGAGAGTACTACTTTCCTGGGTTTAACTATCGACAGTAGGCTTAACTGGAAGGCTCACATAGATAAGCTTTGCCATAAATTAAGTTCGTGTCTTTATGCGTTGCGCGCCTTAAACTTTCAGTGTAGCAAATCTATTCTGAGATCTGTTTATTTTGCGTGCTTCCAGACACATTTGAGCTATGGTATAATTCACTGGGGCCTCTCTTCAGACTGGCAACGAGTTTTTGTACTTCAAAAGCAGCCATTCGACTACTAGGGTCGCTGAAATTCAAAGACTCCTGTCAAGAAAAATTTAAAGAAGTTGCCATCATGACATTGCCAGCACTATACATATACGCATCTGTAATTTTTGTACACAAAAATATGTATATTTTTAAACTAGACGAAAGACATCCCAGCAAACATTTTTATACGGGCCAGTCCTGGTAAAGCACATACTCCCCGGCATTGAAATTAATGGGCCAGTACCCCGGTGTCCCCGGGGCCGTTACTGGCCCATTGATGTATCAGTTGCTGGCCCAGCAACGGTAAAGTGCAAAATAATCGCATTAGTTGCAAGATTTATTTCTGATGGTTTTAAGTAAAAAGTATGAGTGAAGAAGAGTGCTTATAAAATGCTGGTAAAGTACTTCGTATAGGCGGAATGCGAAATACAAATGTGAAGTACATTATTAATACTGGCGTTGCACTTACTTTTGGTGCCAGTAATTTACCAGCATAATAGCAGTTTGCCAGCATTCGGCCGTTAGTTGAATGTTTGCTGGGATAATTACGCAACAAGAAAGAAAGATTTATTACTTCCCCAACCATACTCTACCGCCTTATACCAGAAAAGTGCCTACTTCAATTGTTGTAAATTATATAATACGCTACTGATTGATCTAAAAAGTACACGCTGCAAAAACATTTTCAAAATAAATTTAAAAAAATGTTTGATAGGGAAGGCTCCGTACAACGTGGGAGATCTTCTCGAATAATTAACTTGGCTCCACTTTACACCATATAGAAATGTTATAAATATAATTTGTTTATCTTTATTTGTTTCATCGTACTTTCTTTTATTCTAATTTTCCTTATTTAATTAATTTTATTATTTTTTTATTAATTTATTCATTAATTTATCTTAATTTAAGACTATTTTAAATTTTATATATTTTGACTTGAAGATGATTTTTTGTGATTTACTAACATTTATCTGTTTCCTATGTTTTTATTGGATTTCTATTTTATTCTATTGGACCTTATTTTAGTAACTTATTTGAGAAAAAATTTTTAATATTTTATATTTAGATTGATATAAGTGTATTTTTATCTTATTCCACTGTATTTTATTTTAATAACTTATTTAATTAATGACTGTTAAATTTAACTAAAATTTGTTATTTACTACATGATAGACTGTATATTGCTAATAAGTGTTCCTAATTTATTATATTTTTATTTCTTTATTTGTTTTATTCTTATTTATTTATTTTTGTATTGACACATTATTTTACATCAAATTGAATTCTTATAATTCAACAGGTATTTAAATTATTAATATGGTACTTTCCACACCACTCACATAATGTTAATATAGTTTAAGATGACTGTGCCTGTCATATCATTGTATACATGTATACTTTTATAATATGTATTTTTGTTTATGAAGGTTAATAAATAATCTAATCACCAATAGATACGATGTGGATATTGGGGTCATATGTGTGTGTGTGTGTCTCGATAGCGAGGGTGCATAAATATCTCACTGAGGGCGCCACGTAGCCCGCGGGCGCCGTGTTGCCGACCCCTGCTCTATTAGATATACATTTTTTAAATTTTCGTGGACCGGATAGTTTTAGCCACGGACCGGCGGTTGAGATATACTGCTCTAGATAGTTGATAAACCTACTAGCGGCGCAAAATATAAAATTACGCTACTGTGGATAAGGTATCTAGTCAGATTACCAAAGGAGGAAGTGGTAAAAATGATCTTTAATAGAGGAAGACCGAAGAAAATGAGAACATGCCCCCCGAAAGAAAACTGACTAGAAGTAGTAAAGAAAGACTTACTAGTACTGAAAATAGAAAACCGGGAAAAACAAACGAAGCACAGACAAAGAAGAAAAAGATCAAAAAGCCAGGGGCTTGTAGCTCTGTAATATTATTAGTATTTGGATCAACTTTCCATATATTAGAGAATGGGAAATAAATATCTTCTTACGGGATTTTAGGTCATAAGAAAAATCATCAAATTATTGAATATCCAATACCGGTTTCGATAACTTTATTATCTTCCTCAGTTGATATACGTGGACAAAAACAAAAAAAGATAGAGAATACAATATAATGCAAATATTGAACTAATGAGTGTACATTACAAAAATATAATATGAAATAAGACTTACTCAATTGTATGATAAAAGTAGATCTATCAACATGCTGATGTTAAAAAGTAGTACAACTAATCTAATAATTAAAATTTTTACATTCAATAACATATTAAAAACACGATGTGGTATATCACAGATGAAAAATAGATATAAATATCTTCTATAACTGAGTGGAAATAAATATCTTCTATAACTGAATGGCAACCCCTATATGGAAATTTGATCTAGATTGTGTTAAATCAAATCGTGTAAAATAAGTATGTGTAAAAACACAATTATTCAAAACCGCATTACATAAGGTATTTCTAAATATAAATATTGCTTATACCTATATATTTTTCAATTTTCCGTTAGACCACTTTTTGTGGATATGAGATATAACATAAAATATATAATAATGTGACATAAAACTAAAATAAACATAAAATATGACAGAAGTGAAAATTTTCACCAAAAAGGACAGGAAAAATGAATTTATAATTTTGGTTAAAATCTATTTGACAGTATGAATTGAAATATGAAAACACTATTGATTATCTCGTCTCGCAAAAACATTGTTCTTACTCGTCACAATATATGCAACTCCTCACTAGAAATACTAAGATACTGCTTCCCAAAATTTTCTTTCTTTACTCAGGACTGCTTATCAGAAGTTTCTTTTTACCCAATGTAGGTAAAAACTGCACAAAAACCATATGTGACAAGTAAAGAGAGCGGTAAAAATAGGAAGCTAACAATCTGTTTGATGCAATATCATTATTTTAAAAAAATTTCAACGTTTTAGCGTTCATGCATGCGCGGTAAAAATTATTTCTTGATACCCTTTGCGAAATCTATTGTGCTCTTAATACTGTTGGTTAGAAAAACTCTTTGATTTCATGGAACGTGTTGCCATCAGTTTTTATAATCATATAAAGATAAATGAATTCATCCACTGTCTCAAACTCAAAGCGTTGACGGTGAAGTTCTATCTTTGTGTTTGTTGACTTTGCGATCTTATTTATATTGAATAGTTGATAGTTTTACTTGATGAAACTTGAATATAGGTAAATGGTTCTAAATGTACTTGGTTTCAAAAAATTATTTATTCATCATGCTAATTGCAGTTTCAGCATTAAACATTTTCAAAGCTACAAGTATTCTGTCCTTATCTTCATATATTTTTTCTTATTTTAGTTTATTCGCTGGTTCATGTTTCCTCTGCGCTCTTAACAGCTGCGAAGGATTCCTTGGAGTATTTTTGTGTATTTATTAATAAACATATCGGTACTTATTAGATTGTTTTTGATCAGTGGTTCCAATTTCTGTACCATTAGGGTTCCGTGGATAAAATTTGGGGTTCTGCAATAAAATAAGTTTAAACTCTCGGTCATTAAACTGTTATTACATAAGATATTATGGATAATATGACAAGTAACTTCTAAATGGATTTTATTACAAAGTAGTGCAAACCATTATCAAATATGTCACAAACTACCCCCTGTTCAACAACAAACAAATATTTACAATCACCAATAAATAACAACAATAATAGCAATGTTAATAATCTAATAATAAACAATAATAATAAAATAGTGTCAAACAACACCAATAATATGAGTTATGCCAACAAAGTCAAATCAAACCAAACACAAAACACCACATACTACCCAAAAAGCAAACAAGGAATAATTATAAACGGATATGCTGAAATACATATCGAAGACTACATTATATCATTAGGAAATATCATAGACCCACAAAAAATATTCGCAGCCTCACGATTATCAAAAAATAGAATATGCATATTTTTAACAGATGAAGAAATAGTGCACAAGCTAATAGATTTAAAACATATCACGGTTACTAACAAGATCATTGAAATTCGTAGACTTACCACCCCCACCACTAAAATCATAATTTCAAATTGTTCTCCTACAATACCTAACATGGTTCTACAAGAAAAATTTGACGAATTTGGCGTAAAGCTAGCATCCCAAATAAACTTTTTACGCATCGGGATTAAAAATGACAAATATAAACACGTGCTTAGCTTTAGACGACAGGTCTATATAGTCACTAATCCTAATATAAAATTACCTAATCCTAATTAAAAGTTTTTTGAAATTGAACATGAAGATTTTAAGCACAAAATCTTTATAATGGAAGACAACATTAGATGCAATACATGTTACAAACACGGCCATACTGACAGTCAATGTCATCTCAACCGATCACACAGCCTAAACGAGCCAAAGGAACACATAGTCCAAACTAGCCCGCAAAACCACAACATGACACAACAACAGCAATCACCACAACAACAAAAACCACAACAAGCTCTAAAAGATCAAGAACAAGAACATGACATAGCCCAAACCGAAATTCAAAATCAGAAACAACCGCACGAAAAACAAAAACAAGACCAACAACCGTTTATTAAAGAGACAGAAGAGCAACAACAAAATACTAGATACGAATCCAATGTACCAACCACATTTACACAAGATAACCAGGAATCACAACAACAATTGATCTCAATAAATATAGAGGAGAATAATATTGACCAAAACGTTGTTCAAGCTCTGTCTTCAGAAACAGATGCTTCATTTTCAATTTTTAACCCCGAAGAACTAAAAAAGCTGACACACAGTGAAGCTGAAAAATTCCATCAATACCTTGGAAAATTATTAAATCCCCCATCAACAACCAAGCGACCAGCTACGATTTCTGTAAGTTCAGATGAAAATTCAAATAATGAAAATATTCAACTACAGCCCACACAAATACAGAAAAGACAAAAATATGTATTTCCAATACTACCCAAAATAAAAAAGGAGATAAATGATAACCCCCAAAAATATATTTTATCATACGACCAACTACACAGCTTCATGGAAAACACTCAAGGTCATAACGATATCATATCACTATCAGAAGAGTACACGCCTAACACTAAAAGACTCATAAAAATGCTACAATCTTTATACCCCCTAATTAATAAAAGTAAAATAAAAGCAAAATTCACTAAAATCATAAATAAACTGCAACTATATCAAGATACTGCCTAAATATAATATCTTATTAACTCTTTCAATTAAAAATGAGTTTCAGTCAATTAAATATGACTACCAGAACTTTACCCAGAACCTTCCACAATCTTACCGAAATTCTGTCTCTAGGTGATAACCTCATGACAAAAAAGAATCTCTTACTTGCTAGTAAGCAATATTAAACCATACTTACCCTAGGTAACAATTCTACCATTACTATTATATTCAATTACCAATGTAATTTATCTATTAATGTATTACTACAATACTGTATTACATGTATATATGCACAATATATAAGGTACTAATGGCCTTGCAGTCGATGTACCTAAAATGCTAAATAAAAAAAAAAAAAAAAAAAACTTCTAAATGACCATAAGTTTAAAACCAATACAAGTAAAGTATAGAGCGCTCACTGAACTATCATTACTTCCATCGTTACATCTGTATTACTAACAAGTTTTGTCGTGTCGTTAAAATAACGCATGCTTTATTTTTGTCAGTGTCATTTAGGTGTTACTTTGTAACATTATGAGAAACGACTATGAATTTAATATTCATTTTGTTTTTCGAATTGAGAAACAAATATATTTATATGATTATACTTCTGCAATACAAAATACAAATGGACCAAGATAAAGCTTGGGAAAGTTTTGCTAGAGAAGTTTCAGAATCAAATAAGTTTTGTGGTTATTTAATTACACCATTTATTTTTACAGAATAATTTTTGTAATATTACAAATTATTTAGTCAGTAAGTCACAACAGAGGGATTTTAAAGTCTTGTTATTATACAATATATGAGCCCAACGGCGTAACTAAACCCGGGGGCCTGCGGGCGGGGGGCCATGGCCAAAAGGGATCCCTTCGTAAATTTCGACTAAATTCTCTGATAAATAATTAAAAAATTAATTAAATGTATTTTGATTTTAGAAAATATAAATTACAAATTTAAAATTTTATATACCTAAACCTGTAAAAATGGGGAATCCCACGAACGGCGCTGAATTCGGGGATTTTTTCAAGCAAGCTTTAGTACAGTAGAACGTCCATTATAGTACTTGGGAACCAAGACCAACTGGTCGGACTCGGAACGCTTTTCAAACAAATGAATAAAAAATTGTTTAAAAGTTTAAAATTTCTTTTATTCATTTATAATCTAAGCTAGAATTTTGAAATAAAGCATATAGGTACTACTAAAATCGGAATATAATATACTAAAATATTTTTAAAATCAAAATTCAAAAATACCAGGTTAACTCAATTTGAAAATTTATCAAACTAAAAATTCGTACCCTGGGAGGAAGTGAGATAGATATAGTAGCGACATCGAACACCATAGCTCCATCTCAATCGGAAATTCGGGATTTTGATCAGTGCGCTGTTTATTTGAGAAAGAAGTGAAAATAGGTGAGTTTAAATCACTTTTTAAGTAAATATATTATGTATTTGCTTAAAACATAATTATTGAGAGCCGCTGGTTCGGGTAAATTCGTTTATCTCCGGCACCCGAAAGACGGTTCAAACAAATAAAACTGGTGGGTAGTGGGAATATAATGGACGTTCTACTGTATTATCTTAAATATTGAGGCAAAAAAAGCTAAAGAAATGGATGTTTCAAATTTAATTTATGATTACCGCAGCGAAAGTTAGAAGATATAATTTCAAAAAAACGTAGATAGTTAAAAAAATAATAAGCATCAATACCCAATAGCATACAGTATTATTCAAATAACGTTACTTCTAAGTCGTATCTTCGTTAAATCAAATTGAGATCATTATTATATCAGTATCAGTGTTACTTTAATGAGCTCCGGCTTATAGTTTAAAATTGCGTGAAAAAGTTATTTAAAAAGAGTCTAAAAAATTAATATTTACAGAGAGTGCAAGAGTGTTTTCCTCTAGTTTGCTCTATGACAATAAATATTGAGTTTTCTCAAGAATTATTAATATTTTCTCAATATTAAAAAAAAAAAAAAAAAAACTATCTACTTCAGACTATGAAATTCTCATCGACCTGACAACAAACAGCCAAATAAAAGTTAAATTTAAATGAAGTTTCATTAAACGAGTTTTGGTGTTAAAAGAGAAATATCCAAATTTATTCAAAAAGGCACTTCGTTGTTTGTTGCCGTTTAATGCTATTTGTATGAAAGCGTATTTCCGCTTTACACTGCGACAAAAACAAAACACAGAAGTAAGCTGGATGCCACTCCTGAATTCAGCTGTCCACAATTAAACCAATTTTTTAAAGAATATTGAAAGAAAAATAGAAGTTCAATCCTTCAAATTTATTACCAATTTGAATGAATAATATTTGCTTTTCCATTATTAATCTGTTTATTGTATTTTCAATAAATTATTTTTGTTTTTTTTTGATTTATTGTTTTATATTTATAATTAATAAAATTTATCAAATATTATTAACAAAACTAGAAGAAGAAGAAATGGAAGAAAACTAATTGAGATAGTATGGTCAAATCTAAACGATGGATGAAGGTAGAGATACGAGCAGGTATACATCAGGGTATCTCACAGAAGACGCGCAGGAAGAACTAGGAAATAATGAAAGAGTGATGAAATTAGAAAAGCGGTAGAGAAAAGATAAATTCCTTGGAATGAAACAAGAAGTAGGACACAAGATAGAAATGAAAACACTGTGGCGACGTCCCACTGTGAAACAAGAACATATATAGAGGTAAAATTTAAGGTCAAACAAAGCCCGACACCACAGATGGTCAATAGGTTCAAAGATGAAGTAAATAAGTGCCAGGGTTCCACAATTTTTTATTAAGGTGGAAAGGGTTCTGCGATTGAAGTAGATTTGAAACCGATGCCTTAAAGTGGACACAGACTTATCACTTCTTCAGAGTACTTAACCTTATCTTAATTATCTTATATTAACTTAAGTACTTATCTGTAAATTTATAATAAATTTTAATGCGATTTTCGAGGTGTGTCATTGCCCAAATAAAAACCACTTTTACCAAATTTTGGGCAATTTATGTAGGTTTGGGAAGCACGGTTGTGCGCCTTTTGTGTAATCACGAATAATATTTAGTACCTAAGTACCAGTAGTCTCACCGAATTGTAGTACAAATTACTACCGTACTGCTAATAAACTGAGCACAGGCTTGTCTGTCAATTATCCCTGAAGCTTCTATAAACTGGTCGTTCCATTTTTAGTGATTTCTCCCAACTGGGCGAGGAATGTTTATTCTTCCTTCCTTTTATTATCTTAATATGTTGTCCCCTTTCTTCACTGAAGATTTTTTTTAACTTACTGATTAAATAAAATTTGTTATCATTCGATAACAGGTGCTAGATATAATAAATAATTTTGATAATAATAACTGCACTAAGATCAGGCTCTACTAGTTTATTTTCATTCCTTCAGTGTGCGGTTTAAAATAAACTTTGTTAATCCTGACAGTCATAATGTAGGTACTTGTCAAATTTAGTTCTGACATACGATTCTTCCGCAGGAACATTTTCTAGAATCTAGAAACGGATGTTTAAAAGTAGTATTTCCTCTTTAAATTAAAACAATGAGATTAAAACAAATGTATGGATATTTCGGACATGCATCAATCATCAAACAGAACATTATTCGAAAATATAAAATTATAAAGGCCTTTATGTATGAACCCGAATATCCACATGTCAACCACATAATGATTATTGGTTATATATCATCACAAAACTATGATGTCATATTGAAAATTTAATTTCAAAAATTCACTTAACTGAGTACGTAATTAAGCGAGCTCTCGCAATCGATCTGGGGATAAATAGAGCAACTGTAACTGTATATTCACATGTCAGAGACATTGTGATCAGCGGTGTCCGGGAGATGACATGAGATATGTGTTATGACCCTACTGGGACACATCAAAACCACTACTGCCAGCAATGCCAACTTCACACCGCACACCGATTTCTCAATTTCTACATATGTGCTTATTTCATTTCAGTAACATATCTACTATGTATTATTTATATGACTGTTGCTAACATAACCAACAATTCTGTCTCCTCTCCTCTATATGATAATGCTCATACACGTTAAAATTTCAAGAATGTTTCAGATAAATTATTGCTTTTGAATTTTAATGTTTAAGGTATTGGGTCCCTTAAGTAATATGCGTTTTGATGGGAATTTTTCAACAGAGTAAGAGTATCAGGAGAAATGTGACCGCCTGAGGTTTTTCTTTAAACCACATGAAACGAATTGAGTATATAAGATGTAATAGAAAGGGGGTTTTGAATAGATCATCTGTATACGAAAAGTTCTGGCAAGAGTGGCTGATTTAAAAAAAATCTCATTGAATATTCTAACTCATATTCGTTTCTCTCTATTGCAAAAATATTGAACAGCAACTCAATACAGTGAAAGGGGACAAGATATGAGGTAGGCGCCTCGAAATTTCTAGCCTAATTATATTTCAGAGCCATCTATGATGGACGAGTATAACAATTTCTCCCGCCAGATTCAGAGTCGTAGCACTGCCCTGCATGTATTTTAGAAGTGAGTACTTTTTTTTTGTCATCACTTGTATTTTAGAAGTGAGGACGTTTTTGTTTTTGTCATCACTTGTATTTTACAAGTGATTAGCGAACCCCGCAAAACATAATATTTGTTATCGTGAACACCTTCTCTGAAATCGTATAGGGTGCACCGTAGAGACTCTTTTATGTAAAATATTATAGTACTTCAGAATAACATATATTACAGTATCAAAACTTTTAATATTCAATAAAAATATTTTATCAAATCCATTCATCAACCTCCTTATTCAGAGTCAAATATATCCGAAACTTTAAACTTGTAGTATAAATGTTTTGCGTTAAATCGGCCTTATTTAATATTTACTTTTTTTTTTTTCTTTTTTTTTTTTAACACAGAACAGGACTAAATGTCCCTATTATACTGTGGCTCACAAACATCCATGCCCTGACCGGGATTCGAACCCGGGACCTTTGGCTCGTGAAGCAGGAGCGCTACCTCTACGCTATCAAGGCCGACAAACTTTACCCCTTTAAAGTTTGTACTATCAATTTATCACAAACTGTATAATTGTTTTGCATTTTAGTATTATCAGTTCTACAATTCCTTTTTTTTTCTTGGCCTTGCGGCGTTTAGGATATTACTATCATACAAATAAATAAAATAAAATAAAATAACATTACAATGAATTTTACTACAATACATTTTTATTTAATTTTTTTGTTCTTCCTCCGGTGTCCCTCTCTTTCTTCCTATTCTCATTCCAGCTTTCTTCTCCAATCTTGCCTCCAGTTACCTCGCCCATCTTCCTCCCTTGCCTTCCTCACTCATCAGTTCCTTTATCTCTTCCTCCCAGACTGCCCCAGACTCTCAGCATCTCTTCGGTAAATGCTCCAAGGTTTCCTTATCCTTGCACAATCTACAGAGCTTGTCCTCTGGCTTTGCCCAGTACCTTTTGTTCCTCTCTTCGTTGCCGCATCTTAACCTCGCTATCTTCCTGACTCTACCCCCCGATTCTCCTCTTTTCCCCTTCAAGTATCTTGGTATTCCGATCACTCATATCTCTTTAAATCTTTTCACACTCCGCGATTTGTCTCTTCTTTCCTACTCCTTTGCCTCCTTATCACTCCTTCTCAATTCTTCTGCTATATCTGTTCCTTCGTTTCTATTTCTCTCTGCTTCTCTTATGTCCATTCTACACCTCAAAAAGTACTATTTTCTTGTCAATGCAGCCTGTCTAATATACTACCTAGATTTGATGAACTTTCAAAACTTATTCAAAGCCAATGTTCAAATTAATAATATTAACTTAGTACTAACTTTCTTTTAATAAAATCTATTACACAATTCATCAGTTCCTTCATCTCTCTGCATCTCTTCGCTAAATGCTCTATAGTTTCTTCTTCTTCCTTACACTCTGCAGAGCTTCTCCTCTTTTCACAATCCGCTACTTGTTTATTCTGTCTGTTCCTCCGTTTATCTTTCTCTCTGCTTCTCTTATGTCCATTTCACATCTCCAAAAGTACTTTTTCTTGTCTCTCCCCATGCCAACAATTTACCTTTTTGCTCTTCATTCATTCTTTCTTCCCAGCATTCCCTTAGTATTTTCTATTTTCTTTCCTACAGACTTTTTCTTCATATTTCACTGCCCTCGCTCCGGCACCAACTCTCAGCTTTTCGCTCTTCATTTTCTTTCTCACGATATATCCTGGTGTCGTTCTGTCTACCCCCAGTTCTACAATAATAAGCCTAATAGTGTACCTACTTTAACAATGGAATTATAAAATAAAAAATATAATGAAAATTGACCAATAGCGTGAACTGACGCCATTACAGATTTTTTATTGCGAACCCCCAAGAAGATCTTTATCTTTTCTTTCATCTTTTAATACTGGTATCCAGTGATCTAGTATAGCTACATTAAATATTAAAGTAAAATTAATTGATTTTGAACTAAACTAAATTGTGTCAGTTGCTTGTAGGAACCGCGTGACACATCAAACTATCGTTACAAGGTCATTTGCAATTCCACTTGAATGCAAAATCTGCATCCGTATCGTTATCCGCGGATCAGGACCCAAATAATCCGTATTCGTATCCCCGGATTTGGCGTGTATGTGATCCGGCACATCACTAGTTTTAATTTAACATATTATCATCATAGACCAACCGAATTCGTTTTTTGTTGAACAAATTCCACTTTTCTTTATTCAGATAACAATATCTAATTTCCGACAATTTTCTTAATATCGTTCGTCTACCTGTTAAAGTAATATTATAGTAATTGTACAACCCTGTTTTGGATGAAAATATGTAATCATTGTAAGCTGACGAATATATGTAAACATTTTTCTCAAATTTTGATTAAAATAATTGTAATTGTCGGCTGGTGCCAGTATTTACACATGTTGAGTGTGGATATTGCTGTAGGCTTTACATTTGTTAGTGACATCATATGAGTTGACATATACATATGTTATTGACACTGTTTGTGTCAAACGCTCGGCCCTATATTTCCAGGTAAATAATGATCATCAAAGTTATTAATTTTGTTATTATGCTGAGCATCAATGATGAAGTCGTTGATGATGCAGCTATAAAAGTTTTATGTGTAGGATATGAACAGTTTATTACAAAATAAAAATATTGATTTTGAGTACAGGTAAACTTCGAATTACGAAGGTCCTAATTAAGTTTAAAAATCACGCTTTAAAACGAGGGTCGTACAGAAACTATAAAACGTTTTCGCATAACTCCCGCATTAATCAACCCTCGGCGCCATTTAGTGTCTAATCGGATTCAGTGTGCTGTATGTTTAGTGAGTTTTTATTAATTTTTATCATGAAAAATCACATGAAAACGCCTCCTTATGAAAAAATTCTGAAGCTTATTATTGAAGTTGGTGAATTATCTAAAATCCGCGTGGATGACTATTGTCTTGCGCTGTGGTTTTGTTGTACGATAACGCTCACCTGCATGTTTCAGCCTTGACTCAATCTCAACTTGAAGAATTTCCCTGAGGCCCTTTTCCACATCGTTGTACCGTATAATATAATAATAATAATAATTCATTTATTTACCATACCAATTACAGTTAAGCATAAAAAAAATATTATCAACCGTAAATAAATGTACTTAAATTTAAATTTAAATAAAAACTCTATGTCAGTCTATGAATTACTGAATTGACAAATATTGAAATTATTATAAGACAATTAATTAATATAGGAGTACAGTTTTATTTTATTACGCTGGCATTACTAAGCTAGGCTTGTCGTGATGCCAAGGTAATATAACATGTATAATATACAAAATTATATATAATTTTTTTTTTTTTTCTCTAACATATTATTGATACATTATAGTAATCTAAATCAGTGTTTCTCAATCAAAACCGCACCACGGACCAGTAAAATATATAATTTTCTAGCGCGGACCACTAATAATAATTGTTGGTTAATTTTTTGCAAGAAAACAAATATAGAAAATCACAGAAAGTTTACAGAAAATAAACAAACTATAAATTATTTACATTAAAAATGTGCATAAAAAATAACTAAAAACACGCAAAGAACATTTACAAAAATTTTCGCGGACCACTAAAATTTTTCCGAGGACCACCTGTTGAGAAACACTGATCTAAATCATATATATAATTTCAAAGTAAATCTGGTTTTATGTATGATGAAATGTAAAGGATTCCACACACCAAAGCGGCCGCGGTGGCGGCCGCGGTGGCGATAATACAGCGGCCTAACGCAACCTATACAATACAATGAGACCACGCACATACAAGCGTTCCGCTATCTGAGAACGCCACCGACTGCAGCGTTCAGTCTAGCGATCACCAAACACTGGCGGCCAAACTCGACAAGTTGCGTTAGGCCGCGCGATATTCATTGTTTATATACCACAGAGTGAATATATTTAAGAAAATAATGTCGAAAATAGATAATTTAACAGAAAAAATCATAGATCAGTAAAGGATCATTTAATTTTGTATGACTTAGCACATCCTGATTACAAGAATATTAGGAAAACCAATAAAGTGTGGGACGAAATAGGAAAAGTTTTGGAAATTGATAGTAAAGTCTGTTCCAAACGATTAGGCGGAACTAGATTTTGCAATCTAGTTACTTTCATCGTTTAAATAATGCTTTTCAGCCGTTTTGTTTAAGCTTTGTAAATCATACTTGCAACAAACATTTTTTGGTTAAGGTTAATATCATTTTAAAATGTCATTTTCTTTATATTTTGATTTTTTGTGTCATTTTTAATACAAATATCCCATTTATTTATTTTTTGTCATTAAAATATGTAAGAAAATTAATTTAAGTTTGACATATGTCATTCGTTTCCATGGTTTCATTGTTGGAATTTTAAATTTTGACATTCCAACGTGAAAAATGAAATAACCCAAGCAAGGTCCCTTTTCGTGACAACCTAAAAGAACGAAATTCCCATTTAGTTCCGCCTTACCGTTTGAAACAGACTGTAAGTAGATTATTATTTTTCCTCTACATACAATTAATTATTCTATTGTATTCTCGCAATCAATATTATCATACAACTATATACCGTGATTCACTAACTGATCGCTACCGCTACCGCCACTCCCACCGCGTTAGTGTGAGGAGACCTGATCGCTAGTCGTATCGCTACCGTGGCCGCTACCGTGGCCGCTACCGTGGCCGCCACCGCGGCCGCTTTGGTGTGTGGAATCCTTAAGAGAAATTATTTGTCTGTCGACTGAGTAAATAATTTTTTTGATAGTTTTGATATATGCATGGTAGCTAAGAATGACAATACTTTCAAAATTCGTGTACTTTGTTAACAAATTGTATATTAAAGGAAGGTGTTACAAAAAATAGGTTTGACCAATGATTTTTCTTAAATCAAATGAGTAACTGAGATTCTGAGATTTAATTCTTGTTGAATATGTATGATTCGGGAAACGCAATTAATTATTTTTTTTATATTTGAACATGTACTTGGTAACTGCCAAAAAATAAAGTTGCTTTATATCAAAGACTTTATTTTCAGTAATGATTTTTTTTTTACAATTTAATGGAGGATGATTTTCATACTTATTATGCCAAACCAAAGATTTCATAAATAAAAATTAATATGTTATGGTATACAAAATGTTCCCATTCACTCTTTCTCCATTTCTTTGCGTTTTCTACCTTTAGTGGAGAATAGTTTTTTTTTTTTTTTTTACTTGATTTATTTTTAAATTTTTTAATATGGTAACGGATTAATTAATTTCCCATAAGACATAAAGGAAAATTGTGTTTCGACATACATACTTTTCAAAATACGAACCACGGTCAGGAACGAATTAAGTTCGTAAATCGAGGTACCACTGTATATGAAGGCTGTGGTACTCTAAGCAGACCCCAAGCGCGATGAATTTTGAGGTGACGTCATTTTTTTATAAAAAATCCGACTATAGTTTCATGTAGCTAATAACTAATGCCGGGTTTACATTGGTAGAGTATAAGAGTTAGTAACTAGCGCAAGTGACTAGAAACTAGTTACTATCCCTGTGTAAACAATTGACAATGTGACTAGTAGAGTAATAGTTGGGCTAGGATAGCAGCTAGCTCTTCGACGTATTTACTAGCTACTATCTTTTCCCCCACTACGCAAAATTTATTCATTTCAAATTGGCGGCAAGCGATAAACCGTCATAACAAATAGAAAAAACCCCATATCAGGTAAGTTATAATTTATTTACATAAATTGCGTAACATTGATTTATTAATTGATGATTTCTGAAATCATCTGTGAAATAGCTGCTTTTGGTACACGAAAAAGATGTTGTAGACTACGATAAATATTTCCTGTGGCTAGGAAATAAAACGTTTTTTCCAATTTTATTCTTACTGGGATCGCATCCCTCATTAGTGTATCAGTTCGTTGTATTAATGGACTAACTAAATTTAATAGCCTATTAAAATCATCTGGTGTCATTCTTAAACACAGTTTGTACTTTTTTTGATCTTCCACAGCTAATTCAGGAAATAGAAAGGCTGATGCGCCATGGGTAGCTCTTCTGTCAATCAATTTTTTAACCCATTTTCGTTTAGGCTTATATTCTGTACCAATTTCTCCAATAAGACAATCAGTTATTTCCTCCACAAGAAATGATGTAATACAAAATACCATTTTTTAATGGCATCACGCCGGCGACGATGTATATTCATATTCATAAACTATTTTTTGCAAAAAGATTATTGCACAACAAAATCACAGTGAAGATGTCAAATGTGTTTTGACACTTACTATCCAGAAAATATGATATAATGCCAATTGTGTACGAATACCTACTATCCCGAAAATAAGATAGAGTAGAGTAAAGCGCGTAGTACTTGCGCTAGTTACTAGCTCTTTTACTTTACCAATGTAAACCCAGCATTAAGGATCTATACTTCCCGGACGACTCTCCTAGTTCTTACTGTGAGCGATTTTATTTTTTTAGGTTTTTACACAAGAGGTGTATTGGTGAACTCTCTAGGAGTAGTGAATATAAAAAGTGCCTTTCACGTCATTAAATTGGTTACAGGTAATAATTAATTACTTAATTATGGATACAAAGCGTGCATTTGAGTCTGTGGAACAAAGAAATTGAAGTTGTGTAAAATTCTAACAATCGATGAAAAAATAAAGGTGATTCGTTGCGTGGAGAACATTGGGAGCATGTTTGTAGAGCTTCCTTGCAAGTTCGACAATTCAATTACAACAATAATAAACAATGTTGAAAAAATTAAGCGTTCTTCTCAAAGTATACACTTTGTTTTGGCATGTACAAGCAGTGCATGTTTGGAGAAGATGGAGTAACTTTTGTCTCTGTGGGTTAATGATTTGATCTAACAAGAAGTTCATGTCACCCAACTGGTCATTATGAAGAAAACTAAGCCTCTGTTTGATCAAATTAATGAGAAAATATGTGGCAGCGAAATTTAGGTCGATAGAAACGAATACTTTATAGGATTAAATCGAGTTTCAAAATTTATAGTGTTAAAGGTGGAGTTAGCATCACAGAATAAAAGTTTCTCGTAAGATTTAAGAAACCAAAAAAAAAAAAAAAAATAGTAACAATCTACATCAATGTTACTAGAGATTTTTTATTTATCTGACAGGATATAATTAAATATAAAAAAATTGTATCGCCCAATAACTTAAAAATAACTATGGGGACAACAATTTTCCGTATTTTTATGGTTTTGCAGGTATGACCAAAAAATCCTTATAACGTCAATCTTATGTCTGTCTGTACGGTAAAACTTGTGACCTAACGGCTAGACCTAGATAGTTGAAATTTGGCATGCTCCTACAACTCTTTGACTCACATATAGGAAAATTATTAAGAGTAAAAAAAAAAGATCGAGGGAAAAATATGTTTTCAACGAGATCTAAAAAAAATCAACGAAAAAATAAATAGTTTTTAAAAAGATTGAATGAGCCCAGCAAACATTCAACCATCGGCCGAATGCCGGCAAACTGCTTTTTCTGTTGGTAAATTGCTGGCACCAAAGGTTTGTGCAACGCCAGTATTAATAATGTACTTCACATTTGTATTTCGCACTCCTCCTATACGAAGTACTTTACCAGCATTTTATAAGCACTCCTTATTTTTGTTAATATGTTACATTTTACTTTTGTTTTAAAATTTTTTTCAAGCAACTTTTTTATTCTTTTTTATACTAATAAAGTCGATAAATTATTGTTTTACATAGCTATCGTCTCTTCTTCACTCATACTTTTTACTTAAAACTAAACTTTTTTTGAATGTAATAATTTGAAAAGTCAGATTGTAGCGGCTTAGTCATAAAACCCCTAACGGCTGGCCTTCGAGGGTTAGCCAGTACAAGTTGATACGTGTTTGTGGACAGTTTGTCAAGAAGTGTATTTGAATATTTATTGTTTTGTGAGTATTATATAGTTTTTTTATTGTGATTTGTGTGTGTTTTGTTAAAGGACGTAGTTTACACTGTTTCATGTTAAATTTTTATATTAGTTCAATCATAGTTTTTTTCATGTAATAAAATTTTCAATTATTATTAAATCTGTTACAAAATTATAAATATGTCATTTAAAAAAATATAATTTGTCATATTTCATTTTGAATAGTGACATCTTAAATATTTTGTAAATATAATACTAACCTAAAATAATACAAACATAATCCAAAACTGTAAAGCCTTTTTTACAATATAAGCAAGTTTCTAAAAGTCAGTAATACACTATAAAAATCACCAAAATAACCAGATCTAGTTTGTTCTTACAAAAGTGAACAGCTTATAGCATTAATGCTTATAAAATTTGATTAGTGAATTTATTTTAACAAGTATGATTTCTTTAGGTTGGCACTCTTCAAGGGGGAAAAGATGTGGTAAAATTATTAGTCACCCCTTATCTTTAGGATGCAATTGGTTTGGCCGAAATGGCAGAAAACCATTTTCTTAAAATTCTTCATTAATAAATTAAATAAACTAATTCCTGTTATTCCTGAAATTATATTTATTTAATATTTATAAATAAATCAATAAATTATAACTGTTAAAACAATCGGCCTGTTTTACCATCGTTGAATAAATTTATTTAACAACTTAAGTTAACAATATTGCATCATTCTATTGACAGCAATGTTAATTTCTTCATTAATAGTTTAAAACCGATGCGATATTGTCAACTTTATTTGTTAAATAAATTTATTCAACGATGGTGAAAATGGCCAAATGAGTATTTATTTTGCACCTAACCATTAATTTATTTTAATACTGGGTAAGTACACATATGTTACATTTGAAATACTAGAGAGTTGGTATAATATAAGCACTGGTCTATTTTAGATCATGTAGTACCAAGTAACTTCCAAATTTAACGTTCACCTATACCTCATCTTCAATAATAAAAAAATAGTGTATTGGGCCCGGTAGTTCAATTTCAACCACCTGTATACTATTGATAAAATATTAATATATGTCTTTATTCTCATAAAGAATTATTTTAAGCAATTCTGTTCCTTATTAATTAATTGTTAATGACTATATTCCTTAATGAGCTTTATCAAGATTAGCCATCTTGATATGTAGTGACACGTGATTTTTGCAAGTGGCGTCTTCATTTTTTTCTGACGTTTTTAGTTATTTTTAAGTGATAAAAGTGCAGAAAATACTTGAAATAGTGCGTTATAGTGTTTGGACTCCATGCAGACCAAAATTGGAGCGACTGGAAAGGTATTTGTAGAAATTTTTGTTAATTTTATTATGTAAGTCATTGTTATGTAGAATGTGCTTCTATGAACAATATAGAAACACATACATGCATACACTATCGGCAATAACTAGAGAAACAAAACTATTTTTTAAAACATTTTCATAAATCCCGATTATTGACTAAATGAATATTGAATTATATTGGTATAGTAACAACAATTTATAAGTTAGAACCGGGTCTTAAAAATATTTGTTGTACTGGTACAATAAATAAAATAATTAACTTTCTGCTGCAGCAGACCATCTGCATATTTCTTTTGTAAGATGTAAGATAGTTTTGTGTAGAAATAATATATCAATATTTTTTATAATTTTTATTTTAATTGTATTTGGTTGGTTAATAGAACTTCCTTTCCGAGAGATTACTGCATTCAATCATAAATCAAACGTACATTTTTACTAGCTAGACATTATTATAAAAAATGATATATTAATAAGAAAAATAATTAAACGCAGTAGCCAATCGTTATCATGATTTTTAAATTTGGAAATGATAAGAAGTAAATATCATAGTTGTTAAATAATATACCTATTGAAAGTGTGCAATATGTTTAAGGGAGAATTTTGACTTAAATTTGAAAAAATGTTAGTTATTCGTGTTTGAAAGAATGACGCATTTAAGTTAATCAAAGTAAGAATGTCGGTTGAATCTCTCATATTGTTTGCTATTTAATATATAGAGTTCATATCCAATTTGATCCCACGATGCTCAAGTGTGCAAAGGTCAAGGTTGGCCAGGCGTCTATTGTAAGAGCAACGGTTCATTTCTATAGAATTTTAAAAATATGTATTTTGTAAGATATTTTTGATTCATTATCAATTAAACGAATTGATATGATTTTCAATAGACCAGAACCTTGATGTTAATGGAATGTCACTTGGTGCAGGTGTTCTTTACGACATTAAAATCGTTTGGAGTCACAGTTAATTAGTTACCTGATTGTGACTCAAGATTTAAGATTCAAGATGACAACAAAAATTGACCACTAAGTAGAGGGGTTCATTTTAAATGGCTCACCATTGCTATCTTCAGAACTATAAGAGCTACAGGGTTGGTTAAATTAGACAACAAATACTAATTTACAGGAAAATATCAATGAGTGAAGCAATTTTTTATTTCGATCAGTGGTTTTCAAAATACGTTGTGCAACTCTCTTATTTTAAATAGAAAGACACATTTTATTTTTACTTATTCGATAGAGTATTATATTCTGATTTCAACGGTATAGACAAGTCAGTATTACATCACAAAATAATCGAGAAAAACTCAAATTCAATTTATTTGAATTTTATTGAAATCTCGTTGAAGAAGAGTGCTATGAATGATAACAGTTGAACATTCTTGTTTTGTTTCATTACTCGTTGTAATTTGTCAATACTGTTTGTTGTGTTGGTATTTCGAAAAGAAAATGTATAATTTTACTCATGACGAAAAAATTGATATGTTCGAAGTGTACATTTTGTGTCACAAGAACTCTCGTGGTACGGTGAATATGTCCAGCGAACGGTACCCTACTAGAGAAGTTCAGTGTTAATGTATGGTGCGCAATTTTAAATAATAAAGTGTTCATATTCAAGTACGATGGTACTCTAAAAGGCAATAGATATGTGATTTTTTTAAGAAACAAGATTGACAATATTTTGGACGATCTGCCTTTAATAGTTGTTAGAGAAGTATACTTTCAGCAGGATGGAGCCCCAGCTCACAATTCTCGTCAAGTAGTAGGGTACCTTAACCATAATTTCCAGACCAATGGATTGGTACCATTGGGCCTATCGCATGGCCCAGAAGGTCTCCGGATTTAAGTCTTTTGGATTTTTCCTTATGGGGTTTTGTCAGAGACAAAGTGTACAACATTGTGCATCCAGATGTACAACATTTAAAAAATAGTATCCAAAACAGTATGGCTAATATCGACGGGAGAATATTAAAAAAGTTAGGGATAATTTATTTAAAAGAGTGCAACTAGGCATAAATGAGTTACAGCTAAGGAAATTAGTGCGTGACGAATAGTGTGACATATGTGTGTCTTTAAACCAACTACGGTGGCTTAGTAAAATGTTCATTATCTATTATCGTTTTCCTAATTCTGCTGTCCTAGATTTTTACTAACTAAACCTAACCTAATTACCTAAATTAATCATAGTTACTGTTCGTCTTTGTAATTTTGGGCGAGATTTGTTGTAATCGGCGCGATGACATTTTGTAAGGTTATGTAAAAGCATACAATGTAACGTTCTCTACCATGTAGACTGAGATAGCCAATGTGTTTACATGTCTGTGTCATTAAAACAACCCACTAACTGCAAAGTTTGAAAAACTAACCACGATCGACAACGTATAACGCATTAAGTTTAGAAGTCTGAACGGTTGCTTGCCGTACCATAAGACAAACTTGTTTGTGACAATCAACAGTGCACAAGTCATAGTCTATAGTCTACTAATTTAAGAGCTCTAAATACAACGAATCTAGTAAAACGATTTATTAGTTTGTCAAGGATGAAATTTGTAGAAAAAAAGGCAAAGTTGGTTGAAAACTTACATATATAAGGAATTATTTTATTCATCAAGGTATGCACCCATATTGTCTATACACTTTTGCCATTTAAGCGGCAGGTTGTTCAGGCCGGTGGTATAAAAACCTGGCGGACGACAGTCAATGAATTCCTGGAAGGCCAGTTTTACAGCATTGTCGGAATTAACCTGTTTTCCTATTAAAAAGTTGTCCAAATTGCGGAAGAAGTGGTAGTCAGTAGAGACTAGGTCTGGTGAGTATGGAGGATGATAAAGAAGTTCCAACTCCAATTCCTGTAGTTTTGCCACAGTCATTTGTGCAGAGTGTGGTCTAGCGTTATCATGCAATAAGATAGGAGTTGATCTGTTAGCCAGTCTAGGCTGTTTTTGTTCAAGTTTTTACATAATTTCGTATATTTCTGCTGTGATCAATGAGCCAGTTTTTTGTTTTTTTTTTTTTGTTTGGTTTTTAATTTACCTGTACGAAATTTGACGAATCAATTTGATATTGTTTGCTGCGTAGTAACACTAGAGCCAAATACACTATTAATGTTTCGCGCGGTTTGCGATGCCGTAGTTCCACGTAAGAACTCATACTTCATAATATTGCGAATTTCCGACCGTTCCATTTTAAACAAATTTAATTTAAAAAAAAAAGTTTTTGATATTTTTTAGAGCATACAATGATTTCTTTAAACAGGTAAGAATTTTCAACAAAAAAAAAAAACAGAACGATAAAATATTAAGCCAATGTCAAATAATAAGCTGTTAAAGTTGGCAATATTATTAACTACAAATTTCATCCTTGACGACCTGATATTTCTCAAAATGTATAAAATGTGACTTACACAACTTTGGCTTTGACCCCTCATGTTACAGATATCTTCAAGTACTTTATTGTTATTTGGTTAATTTTCAAGTGTAACGCTCTGTTGGATTAATATTAAAGAAGAAAGTAAAGAATAAAAGAAACAGCAATATGCCGAAAAAAGTGAGTGCGTGACAAAAGCACTCTAGAGGCCTCGCTAGATTACCTTTATTATATCCGTTAAATGACGAAAATAAAAACCTTTATTGGGACGAAAATATATTATTGGTTTCTTTAAGATGAAATTTCGTGTTCAAAATAACAAAATTATGAAAGATGTATAAAGAAAATGCCTTAACATATTGTTATTTACTCTTTCATAAGATGAAAAGAACAACTAGAAACTTTTTTATTGACTTTCTCAACAGTATTGGCAAACTTGAACAAGAATTATAGGTCCAAATAATATCAACCTAATATTTTATTTCTCGTGAGAAAAATAAAGGGAGGTAGCAAAATGGTTCCAAATTTTTTGTGTCATTATGTTGATTGATGGGGTTTGAGATCTTCAATAACTTCCAACATTTTTCAGTGCAAATGATTAAATTCATTCATAGTAAGTTAAATAAGTTAAATATTTAATAATAATAATAATGTTTTATTGTGCCTTAAATATCCATACATGTATAGAGGCAAAGTTAAAGTTCTTTGACAGAGAAGGTACATTTTTAATTATTATAAGTACATAAAAATAAAATAATGATCAGCTACAAATTTTAAAATTTATCAACAATTATAACAAAATTTGAATAAAGTATAAATTAAACAGTAGAATTAGACAAAAGGCTTATGTTTTTGCAAGAAGTATTAGGTAAATGTTTGGAAAGCTTTAATACCTGCATTTAAAGAAATCTTCATTCATATAAATTATTTTTCAGCAAAATAGATTTTATTTCTTCCTTAAATGATGTGATATTGCTTATTTGTTTTAAAGCAATAGGTAACTGATTATAAAATTTACAGGCATTGTAGCTAATACTTTTTTCAAATAATGCGGTATGGTGTAGAGCAGCGTTTCTCAACCGGGGGGCCGTGAAAGCTTCGTCGGCGGGCCACGAAGTCATATAAAATCGAAACATGAAATTATAATAAAATGACATTTATATTCATTAAAATATACCTTTTAAACTTAAATAAAATAAATTACACTTATTTTGACAACTAATTTAAACTAATTAAAACGGTTCGCGTTGGAGGTACTTCAAGTACTTTCAAGTAGGTATGACTTGAACTTGCCATATTTTTTGTTATGCTCCGAACTACTAAAGAGTAAGGATGCGAAAGTGTTCAAAATGGAAAGCAACTTGGAACAATGGAACACTTGTAAACAAAAATACTTGCAAGCCATTATAGGTAATCGTAACAGATATTAAAAACATGTTTATGTAAAAGTTGTTTTTTTTCAAAAGTTTTATCCAATTATACCCAACACGCCATACGTTCCTATATAAAAAATCGAAGTTGTGCTTGATATCCTGTACTTCCGGTTTATTCCGAAAATTTAAATACTACTATCCAATTATTTGGGTAAACTCTGGTCACCAAATTTTTTTCCCAACTTGCTCACACATCGTCTTTTCGAGAAAAATCGTGTTTCCTCTATCTTGATACACCTTGAGATCTATCACTCGCTCCCCCAAACACTGCTCCAGGTAACTATCTGACAGATAAGGTTATATGATACTTTCTGTGCTGAATAAATGTAATCCCGTCTTTCAATACAAATGTATCTAACGGATAATGAGACTGATGTATTGAATTCACTGCTTGGTAATGACATTTATTCAGAAGATAAAGTTCCAGATAACATTATCTGTTGGATAGTTACCTAGTGGTTTAAATGAAGGTGGAAAGACCGGGCCTTAAGGTCATAATGCCCGGGGGGGGGACACCTAAGCCCTTCAAATGAACCCGTAAATAAAAAAATTAACCTGTTTAAATTCCCGAGAGATACTCCATTATACTTCCAATAGTAATTTTCATCCCTTTCTGCGATCTCAGAATTATCATTGATAGCCCAAAAGTCATCCTATTATCACCACTGTCCTCCCATTTTACCATATAGGCCGTGTCTCCAACGCTATAGCTCTGAAATTTTAATAAATCCTCAATCAAAATGTATAACTATTTATATAAAGATAAAAAGTAACAAAATATAAACTATTTTAGATCATGTAGTACCAAGTAACTTCCAAATTTAACGTTATACCTCATCTTCAATAATAAAAAAATAGTGTATTGGGCCCGGTAGTTCAATTTCAACCACCTGTATACTATTGATAAAATATTAATATATGTGTTTATTCTCATAAAGAATTATTTTAAGCAATTCTGTTCCTTATGTATTAATTGTTAATGACTATATTCCTAAATGAGCTTTATCAGGATTAACCATCTTGATATGTAGTGATACGTGATTTTTGCAAGTGGCGTCTTCATTTTTTTCTGATGTTTTTAGTTATTTTTAAGTGATAAAAGCGCAGAAAATACTTGAAATAGTGTGTTATAGTGTGGACTTGAAATAGTGTGTTATAGTGTGGACTCCATGCAGACCAAAATTGGAGTGACTGAAAAGGTATTTGTAGAAATTTTTGTTAATTTTATAATGTAAGTTATTGTTATGTAGAATGTGCTTCTATGGATAATATAGAAACACATACATGCATACACTATCGGCTATAACTAGAGAAACAAAACTATTTTTTAAATCATTTTCATAAATCCCGATTATTGACTAAATGAATATTGAATTATATTGGTATAGCAACAAAAATTTATAAGTTAGAACCTGCTCTTAAAAATATTTGTTGTACTGGTACAATAAATAAAATAATTAACTTTCTGCTGCAGCAGACCATCTGCATATTTCTTTTGTAAGACTTAATAAAACAATTAAAATAAAACAATTTTTTGTGGTTAAATTTTTTCCTTTGCCCTAGCTCCCGTTCTTGTCCCGGTTTAGGGTTTCATAATTATGGTAAGCCTATATATATATATATAGGCTTACCATAACACTTTGTCAAATATACAGTTACAATGTACATAAATTTAGATGTTATATTATAACTGCATGGGTGCTCTATACATTTGTCTAGGGCTGTATAAATAAACATTGGTCGGCTGTCTAAAAATTTTGGAACACGCTGCAATATAGAATTATGAATGTATGTGAAAATAAAAAATACAGTGCGATAGGTTATCAGCTATCCACTTTTTGTCTTTGATGAACGAATCAATATTGTAGTCGTATCAGCTCTGTGATCACGTATCGCTGTGTTTAAATCACAGTTGAACAGCGCAGACCTACCCTGGTCAATAATTTTAAAGTACTTTCAACTATCTGTCCAAACGAGATAAATGTTAACAGTGCGATAAAACTGTTTAAAAATGTCAGAATAAACTTATAGTAGTAGATTTTATGCTTGTTTACGTATGTCAGATTTGGGTTAAATTACATGGTGGTCGGTAGTGGTTCTAACCGCACGCTTCTACATAGTTTCGAGCAGACTGGAAGTTAGAAAGCCGCAGGCAGGCAACTTCTTGATTTCATTCAAGTATTGTCTGCTTTTTCACCTTCTATTTTAGTTTCACATAGAACCGAAGTATTGTAATTCTCTCTAAAATCTGCTTTTTAACATGTTTTATTTCATTCAAACAAAAGGAATTCGAACAAACTAACATTAAACTTAAACTCAAAGAATCGTGTAGGCGGTACTCTCCCCCCCCCCCCCCAGTACAGTCAGAGCAAAGTTTTTGGCGTCATTGGAAAATAGTTAAATAGACAAAATAAAATTCTCGGGAAATACTTAAAGTAGACACCTGTAAATTTATTTAACCTAAAATAGGAGGGCATCATTTTATTTTAATAGACAGGTGAAAATACAAGTGATGACATAAAAAAAAAACATCCTCACTTCTAAAATACAAGAGATGACCAGAAAAAAAGGGAAAAGGTTCCTAGATTTTGTAATATACTAGCTGATGTTCCTTGTACTTCGTACGATTTTTGTTAAATACATTCTTTCTTCATTTTTGTTAGCTCTGGGGTCGGCTCAGCTTCAAGTATTTAATACTTTAAATGAGTACCATTTGTACAGGGATAATAGGACCAGTCGAAACGTCGCACTGACCACAAGGCTTTCATATCTATGTCCGGTGGTCTAGAAACAGAGAACTTCTCTTCTCTGTCCCAAGGTGCCTATCTATGCGTTGGGAACCTATTATTATTATTTTTTTATTACATTCTTGTTGATAAGTGATTATGATATGTGAGATATTTGAAGTAATACCTAGCGCTCCCCATAGCTCCCCCAAATATTCATTTTATTAAAAAGTACATTGAACAGAAAAGAACTGTTCCTTTTAAACCACTTTTCTTATAAATATTTTGCTGTTAAGATAGTGTTATTTTTATGAAATAATACTTTTACAGTGTTAAAATTCACACCACTTTTTTTTTAAATTGGTTTATTTAGGGGTGCTCCAACAACTTAGTTATTAGCACCTCGGGACATTGGTTTACATATATGCTAAATTTTATCGAATAAGTTGGCTTCTTTTAGGAACTTGATGATGTTATTTTCGTTTTCGTTTGAAAGAATTTCATCTGGGTCTGCTGGTAGTTGGTTGGAGCTTCTTTCCATATGGTATTGAGGGCATTCTATAGTAATATGCCTTACTATCAGTCTGGTGTTGCAGATCTGGCAGTTTGGTGGGGTTTCTCGTTGGAACAGGTGTTTGTGGATTAGTAGAGTGCGTCCGATTCTTAACATGGTTAATACTATCTGTTCTCTTCTGGTAATATTGTTTTGCGGTTTACTTCTGTGTATGTGGATACGAATGTTGTTCCACGTTTCTTTTGTTTTGTTTTTGTAGTGGCTTTTTATGTCGTAAGTTTGAGGTAGATTTCTTCATTTATTGCTTCTTTTGCCGCTATGTCTGCTGTCTCATTTCCTGGGATGTTTTGCTGCGATGGCACCCATAATATTGTAACTTCTTTCCCTTGTGCTATCACACCACTTTAACACTATTTATTTTCTAACACTATAATTTAGCCAGTACGTAAGTGTAAGCTTTACACTAAATTTAACCCAAAAAGAAAATAATTAACACTAAAAGCGAGGGTCTTCATGGTACACTAAAAGTTATTATTTTATTATTATTATTTTTTAGCGTACCATGAAGTCATTTTAACAATACTTGTTTTTAGAGCGTACACTTTATTTTCCATAATGAAAGTTTTGACCCTAAACAAAAATAGGTCGTCAGTTCCAAAATATAAGTAATGAAGTAAAAAAAGGAAGGTCTCTTCACTTCAAAAATACAAGTGAGACCAAAGAATGGTACTCAGCTCTAGAATTCAAGTATATTCCTTAAAACCAGGTGTTTTTTGAGCTCGTGGGGTAAGGGGGGAGGGCTCAAACCCGTGAGCTCACTCTGCGTGCGCGCTTTAATCATCCAGTGAAAAAATGTGTTGAACAAAAAAGATTTGTTTTCTCACTATAAACAATTTTTGTTGAAATCCATTTTTCTATTAAGTTAGTAGGTAATAAAGTAAGAATAAAGAGACCGAAATGCGAAGGAAAGATTAATAGCTCGTCAAAACTTGTGATGCTGATTCTATGGAAACCAAATAACTTTCTAGGATATGTCTTCAAATCCTTATACAGTTTATGAAACTAATAACTAACATGTTTAATAATTAACATCGCGATGGAAGCTACCTCTACAAAATTTATTTTTGGCTGGAACTAGACAAAAATTCAGCATCACGAAAACCTTTTAGTTTTAACACGCGCGCCAATTCGGGCAAAAAAACGGTTTAGTTCGTTAATGCGCACAGATCCTACTTTCATCGACAGATCTGTCGTTGAACAGTTTAATTCATAGTACGCGCTAGCTTTTAACTTATGAATCAACACCAATCACCACATAAAAAAATATTCAATCGTTGCAATACACACTGAACTTTGGAATGTCAGTCTTAGAAAAATTCAAATGAAATGAGATAAAACATAAAAAATTGATGTGAAGTATGAATTTTCAAACATTTCAGGATTTTGTAGGTATTTAATAAGTGTAGATTTAATAAGAGAAGCCAATATAATACTGTATGTTCAGGAATATTTATTCTACAATCACATTAATATCAACAGTTTTTAATAACCACCTTTATTCGTTATTTGAGTACTAAGAGCTTCCATTTAACAAAATTTAAATAATTTACCAAAAATCCCAGCGTTTTTTTTTTTTTTTTTTGCATTTGCTTCGTATTCAAATATTCTTTATATCAGTGTTCTTCAATCTTTTTGGCCCCGCGGACCGGTGAAAATAGGATAAATATTTCGCGGACCAGCTGAAAGCTAAGACACAAATAAAAATCAATATATATAGTATTTTATTATTATATAGGTATATGTTATACAGTTACATAATTACAATTTTTAGTGCGACATCCGCTGCTGCTTCTTTGTTAGAAAATTTGATATACGTGGCTGCAGAGTTGTTTCTGAGAGAAAGGGCTGCTTTAACATCCATTCGATTTCTCTGTTTGATTTTTATAATTGACATGAAAATCTTTTCGCACAAATAGGATGTCGAAAAAATAACTAATACTTTGATAGATTTATAACTTAAAGATGGATATTCTTTTTCTAGCGATTTCCAAAATTGAGACATTGATTGCATTTTATGTCTGGACACCAGAGTGACATCACAAGATAACTCAATCAGCTTTTCTTTTTCACGAGGATCAAGTACACATGACTTTACATCTTTCAAGAAAGTATTATTAATCCAGAGGTTACCTTTACGAGGATCCTCATTTTCAGGGAAATAATTATTATAATTTTCAGTAAATGCTCTTAAATGTTGACTTAGTGTTGAATATGACTTTTTGATTGACAACAGCAGCAATCAAAAATTCTTCCAAATGTGGAAACATTTCTATATCTTCCTTTTATAAGCAACTACATATTCCAAAGAGATAGCTTCAGAAGTATGAAAAATAGCTGCGTTGTATTGGGGCTAGTAAATATTAAATAAATCATGGTTCGGACGCAAGTTAGCTTCTGCGTCGACTAAAAAAATGTGCTATATACTCGAGAATAGAAGTGTGCATCTACATGATTCAGTCAAAATATTTCGTGGACCGGCAGGAATTATCTGCGGACCAGCACCGGTCCGCGAACCAAAGGTTGAAGAACACTGCTTTAGATTAATAAGAATAATATTGATAAATGGCTTCATTTTTTCAATTTCAGAAACGTATTTCTCACTACTAACGTGTTATTTATTTATAAGTATTTCATTGCTATAAATGATTTGTTCCTCTTTGATACGTTGAAAACAAAAATCTAAAGTAATTCAAACAATAGGTTGAATCCCAACGCACAATAGCATAATAAAATAACTGAACACTACACACTACACCCTACAGTGTACTGTGGTGTTCATATGCGTAGAGTCTACCAAATGAACTCGGTCCTCAGCTGTTAACATTTTTTAATTATACTTTTAATATCAATAAAAACACATACTATCTTAGTCATAAATATAAGAAATCTATAACATTGTTGGTCATAATTTAGCCATGAATTAAAAAATAATTAATTTTGTCAAAAACACAAAAACTGCAATATTTTTCAAAAACGCAATCTGGTCAAATATTCCTCTCGTACGTTTCCGGCTTTGATCAATGTACATTATCTATAATTTTTTTAGATTTTTAGTTAGCCCCTTTGGGGAAAAGGGGCGGGACAAGGATTTTTTGCTAAAATCGTGTTAAAAGAAACGAATTTCAAAAAACTATCTTTCGTTCTTTAATCTACGTCTTAAGAGTTTTCTTTTGATATCACACAATAAATTAAAAAAAAATATTTGTTTTAATTTTTCATCGACACAAAAAAATCGATATTTTTCGAAAAACTAATCTAATCAAAAATAACTGTGGAACTATTCCGGTTCCCAGCAATATTAATTATGGAGATTTTTTCAGATTTTTAGTTCAACCCCTCTGGGAGATAGAGTGGGAGACAAAAGATTTTTGTCATATTTTTGGCAAGAATCCTAGTAAATATTGATTTTTTAGAAATAAAAAATTGCTTGGTGGTCCCCGCATTAAGAGGTTTCGTTTGGTATACCATTCAAAATTTTAAAAAATATATTTATTTTTCTATTAAATATATATTTGTTTATATTTGTCTCGGGATGTGTTTTTTTGAACTCTCAGTATTTTTCCTATATGTGAGTCAAAGAGTTGTAGAAGCATCCAAATTTCAACTTTCTATATTGAGCCGTTTGGTTACAATTTCTACCCTACAGACAGACAGACAGACAGACAGACAAACAGACAAACAGACAGACACATGAGTGACGTTATAAGGGTTTTTTGGTGGTCATAACTACAAATCCCTAAAAAGTCACTCATATGCTCTGCAGTCACTTTCGTTTTCAGCAATTTAGAAATAACAAAGTAATTCTTAAGCAATGGGACTATAGAAATAAAGCAATTCATATACAAGTGTATTACGACACTTGGCATCCGTTTAAAATATGTTGTCCCGTGACAAGTTATTTTCCAGCAAGTACGGGACAAGTTATTCAGGTTGAAAATTTCTGCTCCTGCTCCAGAAGTAATACATCTGCATAAAATACAGTGTGAAGATGATTTATGCCAAGAGTCTGCAGTACAGCTGATGCAACAAAACTAGATTGAACAATACGATATACTCAACAGTTTTTTTTATCATATACATTTTGCATAGCAATCCCTTTTGTTTCCAGATAGATAAATTGAATAGAGATTATTCGCTTTTGTTTTGTTTCTTGTAAATTGAAACATGAAAGAATTCACTTATCTAGAAATACATGTATTCCTTCACTTATCGTAATATGAAAACTGAAGCAATTCAGTTTACAGACATTTTTATATAAACGTAAATTTTAAATCACAAGAATTATGAGAGCATTTTATTAAGAAAGGGCAGTTAATTTATTTCTTAAATTAAAAGAGCAAAACAAAAACTAAATTAAATAATAGGTATATTTCAGAAAACATCTATCAACCAAAATCTGCTAAATTGAGATAATTTTAGATTCTTATTATTTGTAGATATACGCAAAAGTTTAGTGAAGAAGTAGGAATGTTATGCGCCTACACTTCATTCCCGTTTGTTGCAGAAACCCTTTAATCGCCACAACATGTTTTCAACACACTGCTTTTTTTAAATTTAAATTAGTTATTGGTTGTCTCAGCTACTAAGGCTATTGACCAGTGGTGTATCTAAGACTCATGGCTAAAGGGAGGGGGGGTACTTATAATGCTAATCTAAAAGAACGGGCCGTTGGCTTGCGGCCCGCAATATAATTCTTGGGACCTCATTTAGTTTCACCTAAACGTTTGGAATAGCCTTTATACTTTAATCTGTTTATTATTGTAAAACAATTAAATTTTTATTAATTATGGAAATTGGAAAAGCATTTGTTTTCATGAACGAAATCGGGATGATGGAAAAAAGAAAGGTACAAGAACTCGAGATGCAATGTCGAGTGAAATGAGTCGGAGTCGAGAGTCGGAGTCGGGAGTCGGGAGTCGGAGACGCGAGTGGGAGACGCGAGTCGGAGTCAGGAGTCGCTAATTTTTCTGCCGACTCCCCACCCCTGGTCTGTAGCAGATACGGCACATGATTGAATTAGATTTAAATCTAGGGGAATTACTTAATAAAACTTTGTTTAGAAACGTAAAATTTTATTAGAGGTTTTGAAATTTATTCTTGAATTTATAGATCTCTACCACAATTATTGTTGCTTGAAGATACATGAATTTATAACTTTATCCATTACTTCAAATCTTTATCAGAATTATTTACTTTGGAAATTCATTTCTCGTTCTTTATCTGTTGTTTTAATGATAATTACTCACTGTGACCTTGATCGCAACCAAAGTTATTTAAGTGGGAAGGAGGAGAAGTATAAAATAAAGGAGAGATAAAGAAGACATTTATTACACGTTGTTTTGTTAATTCAATTTGCACCACAACTCTCTCCACATTTTTTCTTGTCGACTTACTAATTCTATTAAGACATAAAAAATAATCATTGACCTACATTATATGTTCTACATTTATCAAACTCACTGTTATATCCCCAAAATAAACTACAGTGCTGCCATCTTGAATAATTAATGGGTATTTTACCATTCCCAGTTTCTTAATGTGTGAGATTACTATTGATTGGTTTACGTTTATCCTTTTCCTTATCTCCAATGTTTTCCTCATTTGCTCCGAGGAATCATTATTCAGATCAAATAGGGTCCAATTTGGTACAAAAATTTATATCTTAAATTGAGTTCGAATAACCGTTACCACCAAAAACCACGAATGGAAATTAATGGAAAACGATAAACGAAATACAGTTTCCTGATATAATACAAATAAAAGGAGAAATGAATTTTTCTGACTGTTATAACGCGAATAACTTCCATGTTAGATGTCAGAAACATGAACAATTTCTGTGAAGTTTCATTCTCGGATTATCGTCATAAAATTTTATTAAAATGAAATTATTTCACATTAAAATTATAACTTTAGTAATCAGGGACCTGAAGTGGAACCCGAATTCGAACCGAAAACCAAGAAAAACCCTATTTTACCGTATTAGATGTATTTATATTAAGTATTTATACACATTGTGTAAATGTAAAAGGCAATTATCTTAAGAGACCTACAGTGAATGACATAACCTAAGTGATGTCATAAACATTTGAGGCAAATGAGGTCAAGCTATGTGAAAGTGTGAACTCCCGCCCCCAAGTCTGGATGAACTGGAGGAGGCCCGTGCCCTTCTTTTTTTTTTTTTTCGTCTTATTGATATTTATGATCTCTCTCTTCTGTTAAAAACTAAAAATATAAATTTTTCAGTATCCATTTTTCATTCACAAATTCACAAAAACAAATTAAAATTGTATGGAGAACGCTTACGTCTCGGGAAGAAAACAAACCAGTTTGAACTTGTAGCGATGTTCAGCTATTCGCACGATTATAAGCTTCTATAGTAATCACAAATATGCCTGAATCATTCGACCGAATTTGGTCGAGTATGCGCGAAGTACAGTTCGGGCGAACACGCTTCCACTGTAACCGTAACCTAACGAAACGCTTCCCAGTTTGCTTTTAAATTCACTTTTCGAGTGACTGTACCGCACGACTGCTACACGAATACTAACCACACCCCCTCCTATTTTTATGGATATGGCGTCACCGACCAGCTTAACATAGTCGGACTGTACTTGTGACGCCTTTATAAAAAAATCAGGCTGTACATATTATAATCACAAGCAACTGAAGTAAATGTTCAAAATATTTTTTTCCATTTCGAAATTAACTTTCAGTTATGTGATACTCTGTGATTTTGGTAAAAGATTTTGCCCAAATTAGGTTATAAGCTTAAAATGCCATACATTAAATATCCATCAAAAACGATAAACGATAAACATTTTCAACTTTACATTTTTTAAAATAAAATTAAATGTCTACTAAACGATTTTATTGTACTCTTTCGATTTTATTGTACTCATTTTGAATTTAAAACATCATAGTACTCATAATAATTGTCTTAAAAAGAAATTTTCTAAATAATCTTGGAAAAAAATGCAAAATATCGCTATCTACAGGTATATTGGAGTCCATCGCATTTTTAATAAAGCATTTACGTCGGAGAATTTGAGATAGCGGCTTTTTATGAGTTTTCCCAAGATCTGAAATACCGAGTATACTAGAAAAGTTAAAGTGGACCTACAAACAATGGATTGAAATTACTACAAAAAAGTGAGTTAATATAACTGGAAACTGGGCACATAATTTCACATTCAATTACATTTTATACTAACTGATGAACCCATACTTCATACGTTTTTTTGTTTTATACATTTTTGCTGTAAATAATAAGTGAAATTATTACAATTTTAGATAGCAATCACCAAGTAGGAAAGACTTAACCAAATAAGAAAAATTTCTGGAATCGGGTACGCGAGATAATTATCCGGTTATTACCCGGTGTCCGTTAGTTACCCGATACTCGTTAAATATTCACTAGCCGTTAACTAACCGCAACTTGTTAATTACTAATTAATATAAGTGAACGAAAAAAACAAGTCTTCTTAAGAATTTTGTTAAAACATTCATATCAAGCAGCAAATATATTCTAATGCGTTCAATTATATATTATGCAGGGGAGACTGGGGAGAGTTGATACACTGGGCGGGATCATACACTATTAAATTTGGCGTATTTAGAAGTTTGCGAGAGTTACAATATTCTTATATTATACGAGGAGTGGTTGAAAATTAATCGGCCTAGACAAGAGATGGCGCCACCAGTATCAAATCAATGTTGTTTTTCGAAAATCCTAACCTTGATGACTACTGTAAAATTTTCAACCAGCTGCGTCATTTAGCTTGTGTTTGACAGTCACTGAAAGCGAACAACTTTTGCATTTGTACAAAAATGAATAAAATAGAATGTTGTGCAGTGATTAGATACTTGTTTTTGAAAAAGAAAACGAACGATGAAATCAACACCGAATTGAACGATGTTTATGGGGACTCTGCACCTTCGATAGCAGCAATTAAATATTGGACAGCTGAATTTAAACGCTGTCGTAAGAGAATTTTTGATAATGAGTGTCCAAAACACGTCACCACACCAGAATTGGTCGATAAAATCCATGGAATGATAATCGACGATCGAGGACTGACTGAGCGCGAAATAGTTTAATTAATTATTTAGTTTACATTGGCCTATTTTTGCAAGGAGGCTAGTCGCCGATGCCAGGGGGCGAGCTCCTACTCCTGAATGAGGGATGAATGATTGTGAAATGAGAGTAATGTAAACATATTATTCTCGCCCGAATAATATCACCAACGGTGAATCGAACTACCGACCGCAAAATCCAGACTGTTGTCACCAGTCAAAACTGCACGATTTAATGCGCTTGGCCACTCCGTTGGCATCAAAATAGCTGAGGCTGCGGGCATCTTAACCGAACGGGTGCTCAACATTGCGAATGAAATTTTGGGAATGAGAAAGCTTTCTGTCAGAGGTGTGCCGCATTTGCTCTCAGTCGACAACAAACGCGTCTGACCATTTCGAAAGAGTGTTTGGCGATGTTCAACCGCGATATGAAGAACATTTTGCGCCGTTTCGTAACCGTGGACGAAAGATGGATCCATCACAACACACCAGAGACCAAGGAACAGTCGAAACAGTGGACTGCTCTTGGCAAATCGAAGCCAAAGAAGGCCAAGGTGGGTTCTGTCGTATAACAAAGTCATGGCCACAGTTTTTGGGATGCGCACAGTCGACTAGTAGGAAGATCTCGCAAAAGATGGAAAGATCAGTTAACCGAATATTTAACAAGTATTGGTATACATGGCACATGCAAAGACCTGACAATGAACAGATCAAGATGGATGACTTTTGTGAGTGAGGCCGAAAGTCAACCGTGCCAAAGAAGAAGAATAATCCGAAAAATGTGTTGGAAGACCAAAGAAGAAAATATATTAAACACTTGGAGAAAGACCTAAAAGAACGAAAGTTCAAATTTGGTAAACGGTCGATAAGGACAGGAAAGACTGGAAAATAATCCTTGAAAAGAGTTGTCGGCCTTATGACGAAAGGCCATATACATCCATTATGTTATATCAAATCGATGCGATATTTCATATTTGGTGCGGATGCCATACCAATTTTCAATGTGAATTAATATATGATTTAAATTTTTGATTCGAGCTCCATCCAGTGATGTTTAATATCAACTAAATTTTTTATAAAATAGATTTTCAATTTTGGTTCAAATTATCATTAAATAGTTACGTTATTTAATGTAAAATATTCGCTGAATTAATTCACAGTATGCATTTTAGTTGAATTCATATAATTTTTTGTTTTTCAAATGTTTTATGTTTACACTTATTACGATATATGATTACCATATATTTTTATTTATAAACAAGGGGAACATGTGATAAACAAATTAAAAAATGTATTGTAACGAAGAATAAATAAATAACAAAATATTAAAATTAAAATCACAATGAGACAAAATGAAACGTCAAATATAATAGTCGTATACAAACAAGAGCAGAAGGCAAAGAATTTATCTATTTTGGTAATTTTATTAAAAATAAATGTATATAAATACAGCCGCATTTAAAAGATTTTTTTGCCGATTTTCGCTTACATATGACGCAAAACAAAATTTTAAACAGCATTTTCACAATTTTTGTAAAGTCCGTCAAATTTTTTGGCAAGAACCTACACAAGACGCACTGCCGAGGAAACTAAGCTGCGTAAGAGAAGATGGATTGGATACACGTCAAGGGGTTCTTAAATTACGAAAGAGGCCCTGAATAGGATCTCGCACAGTCGTAGTAGAGGTAGATAACGCATGATTGGGAGGACTGTAGCTAAAGTCGTTGACAAAGTTGGTATTAGAAAGAATAAGATTCACTCAGCTTTTTGGCCAATACGAATATTTTAGAAACACAACATTTCGCTAAACCATTGTTAGCTTCCTCAGGTGCTATAAAGAACAATAACCTTAGTAAACTAAAACATATAATAATCTGTTGTAATATTACCTATTCTAATGTTAATGTTATTCTAACTGATATAATATCTTTGAAATTATTTTGCAATGGTCCAATATTAATGCAGACACCTTTATTTTCAACGTTTGCCATTGCTGATAGTACTAGGCTAGAATAGTACAATATAATGAGTATTAGTATCAAAAAAGATATAATACTTCAAGAGTAAAATAAAAAATAAATTCGGACGTTTCGGAAACTGCTCAACAATCTGTTTCCGTCTTCAGCGATCACGAGAAGTGATAAACATTTCAGTTTTCTTCGAGTTTTTATATCGAGTATTGTAAGAGTGGGAGCAGGTTATAGGTGCGTTGCTATTGGTTGGGTGGTTGAGATCAGGTATGGGTAGGGACGGGACTACCTGCGGAGGATGAATTTAAAAAACCAAAATCTATGGTCCAACATCTGAGGATAACAGAAATATCCAAAAATAAAAATACAATACAATAAGTAATTACAATATTATGACACCACGTAGTTCTACACTCCATACAATCTGGTACGCACAAACCCCAGAGATTGAAGCGCTACCTGTTGTACAACACATTGCAACTATTAAAATCTAATAAAACAAGTTAAAATACCAAATAAGAGTAAATTTAAGAACTAAACTATAGAATGCAATTCCACGATGGAAAATTATACAAATCAGCGCACTACCACCCCAAAATCAATGGTACGCTAAAGGATAATGAGAGAACAGTACACCAAATTGTATATCAAGACCACCGAAAAAATCACACTAATGAAGTCATACCGTCCGTCTCCCATAACCAAAAAAGATTAAATTTAAGAACTAAACAGTGTGAAATACAGAATACAATTCTACGATGGAAAATCATACAAATCAGCGTAATACCTCCAAAATCAATGGTACAAAATCAAATTTAAAAAAAAAAAATTGGTATTTTCTGGAAAAAGGTTACACGGTACCTGTCGTAGGAGTTACTTAAATTGAGTATTAAAAGAAAGCATTTCAGCATTTTATTCATATTACGTTAAAATCTTCAAAATTCATTGCGTCCACAATATTTCTCATCGCTGTGGCTTGAACTTATACGTTTCTATACTCAAGCAGTTGTGTATTCCACAGACATTTTCTCGGTATAATTCGACAAATTTCACGGTAGAGTCATTTGTCCATTTTACTACCATATTCAACGTACTATTGCATAAACTGTAAACCACACTACGAGAATTTAATAATTGACTTTTAAGTCCATCAAATCCACCTGCAGGTTACCAATAATGTACCATTCTGTCTGCTGTTACTAAAATAACATGTTTACACTCATTTAGTATACAATAAAATGATAGTGACGGTAGGTACTCGGCTGAGTAAATAGGAATACTATCTATTTACTATCCTCGTCTGTGTACTAAAACATATAATGGATTTTAGTACTGTAATATGTATTCACATTAATATTTTAGTTCTTGGTTTTACCAACTCGTATTGGTACGAGTTACTGACAGCTTATAACCGAGACAAGATGTTAAGTCCGTGCTTTTGTACGGTTGGGAAACTTGGAAAGTCAGTGAGCTCATCATCAATCACTTGCAGATTTTCGTCGATAGACGCTTACGTCAAATTTGATGTAAATTTTATCTGACAGATTCTGGTCTCTTTGGTCACGTGCTAAACAATGGTCATTGATGTTGGAAATTCAATGGCGTAAAGGAAACCAGATAGGGTATATCCTAAGCAAAAATGATTCAAATATTTTAAGGGTCGCTCTGGACTGGAATCTGGCGGGAAATGTTAGACCTAAAATTACTAGGTTATGGTTAGGGCTTTCGGCAGACTGGATGTCACACTGATGCAAACAATTAAATAGCGCTCCTGACGTATTATAAAAACAAAAACATTCCAAAATCAAATGATGGGCAAAAGAATGGAAACATCATTACGAACTGCTGCTTTTTCGAAGAGCCCTGCGCCTTTGTTAAGCCGGCACCGTGAGGCCTATATGTTACATCCTATTGACGGTATTGGTTATGGTTTCTGATTTCGTTCTAGACTACATTAGATCCTTTCGCCTTTAGTAGCAATTAGTGGATTCAAGTCCAAGACAACTAATGCAGTGTTTGAATATCTGTACAGGATGTACCCTACTATAGGGGTTATTAACATTTTCCAAGTAAATAGCATTCTGTAGAAAAAAAGAAAAAAAATGCTGAACACCAAAATCAATAATATATATACCAACACGTACGTATATATTTTTGTTTTTTTCAGAGGGACTTACTTGCCTATTACATGTCCAAATCGACTCAATTATAATTTTGTGAAACACTTACAGAAGGCCGATTAAGAAGCACTGCCCTACTCATATTCATTTGCACTTAAAATTGCTAGCATTGCTAGCGAGCCTGGTTAACAGAGCCTCCACATAAATGTCTGCCACCCGTATGCAAATATTTAAAAGAATCCCATCATTCCAAAACAAGTGATGAACAAAGAAAAAGGAACTCATTTTAAAATCAAGCGATGAGTGAAAGAGCAACGGGCCCAAAATACCGCTCCAGTGACAAATCGTCCACGTGTGGTGAACATCCGCAAGCTCCGGCCCTCCTGATTGGACATCGCTAGCCTTCGTTTAGGTATATACGCTTTGCACAAACAAATCGACAAACGTACAAGCAATTGAAAGGAAAAAAACCACTGTTCTCTTGTATATATACATATTACATATTTGTGTTCATCTGATGAAAACTCAGTATCAAAAGTATTGACGATTACTTTTTCCATACATTTATACATAGCTATGCTCATGAAAGTATAACAGTTTTTGGTATGACTATGATGACAACAAAATCCTTCACTTTGAAAGAGTCATCGGATGTTTTTCGTGGAATTACATTCACACATATATCTTTATACTGTTGAAGTTGAACGGAACTAGGACTCAATATACGGATTATTGATTTTATAATTTAACTGCACATAAAAAGGCAATAAAATCTTATAAATTTTAGATTGCTTGCTAAAAATAAGGTTATGTTTAACACTTTGTTAAATTCAGTATCTGTTTCTTAGCAAATAATATTTATAACTCATATTTCGTATAGTTTAAGTTATAGTTAAGGTGTCATTAGCGGTGAAGTTTGAGATAGAACTTAGTTCGGAATTAAGTTTTTCACTCTGTCACACTTTCTCTTCTTGGGCACTGACTGTCTACAGGAATTAGTGTCGCTTTCACTTTCATAGTACATTCCGGACTTACCGCAAACCTTGTCAAGAAATTTTGCTTATGTTGTTGATATAGCTCTAGCTAGGCTGACCAGACGTACTCTTTTTTAAAGTATTATACTTTTTTCTAAGTAATATCCTCTTTACTCTTATTTTTTCTCTCAAATCTCAATATACTAATTTTTTGCTCATCACTTGTATTTGTAGAGTGAGGACCTTTTTTTGCTCATCACTCGCACTTTTTATTCTACGACTATTCTAACTTAAAAGATATAAGAGCTGAAGTTTCACAAGGAAGTGTTCTTGGACCAATTCTCTATTTACTTTATACCAGTGACTTGCCTACTCCGGTAGATACGACTATAGCTACATTCGCAGATGATTCTGCTCTCCTTGCAGTTCAGCAGGATCAAGAAAGATATTTGCGAAAACTCCAAACAGCGAGCAATTCTGTCGTTAATTGGACCAAACAATGGAGGATTAAGCTCAACAAACTGATGCCTATCCATTTGAATTTTACCAATAAAAAAATAGCAGAACTTCTCTCTATCTGAGTATCAACGGAATGGCTGAACCTCATGAGCTGAATGCGTTTATGAGTTAAAAAGAAAAAAGCTGAATTAGGATTGAAATATAGACAGACCTACTGGCTCCTTGTCAGAAACTCCAAACTGTCAGTGCATAATAAATTATTAATCTACAACCAGGTCTTAAAACCTGTGTGGCTTTACGGCATCCAATTATGAAGATGCGCCAGTGATAGTAACCTTAAGTCTATCCAAACGTTCCAGAATAAAGTATTGCGCAACATAGTGAACGCCCCTTGGTAAGTGCGCAATGCAAATCTTCATCGAGACCTTGGAATACCAACAGTAAAGGAAGAAATCAAAAGGTTTGCTGGCTTCACCTTCATGCCAATGCAGAGGTTCTTCAGCTGCTGGACAATCAACACCATGTCCGAGCTCTAGCCATTCAAGGTCAAAATATTGTTGTAACTGTAACAATTTTTACAAAACATTAAAAGTGCACTAAGAAAACACAAAAGAGCACTAAGTGATTATTTTAACAAGTGGAGATTATCTTAACATGTCTAAAACTGAAGTTACTTGCTTCTATTTAAGTAAAAAATTGGCAAACACCGAGACTGAGAGTTAAATTTAATAATTCTGAACTCCTTGATTCTAAATACCCAAAATACCTTGGAGTATTGTCAGATAGGTCTCTTACATTTGCCCATCACCTAAACCATGTAAAACCTACACTTAAAACTCGGAACAATATATCACAAAAACTAACCGCTGCCACCTTGGTGTGGAGGCATTTCTAGGATTGGTCTAAACGTCACGGTTGGCTGAATGAATTTAAGTATTTCTATTGTACTTCATAGTACTTACTTTGAAAGGTCCTTCCACATAGTGGGTTCCAAGACTTGCGAGCGGAATCAAGTCTGAAACCCTAAAGGTCCGCCGGTTGGTTGCTTAAATTTTTTATGACAGGAATAAGGGTGTTTGAATTAAATTCTGCATTTTACTAAATCTACGTTTAATGTTTAGCTAAGACTGAAGTTAATAATTACACTAGAACTTACAATTACATGCTGGCTACGAAATCCCATGAGAGACACTAAACACAATCACTGTTTCACCTCATGAGCCGTTAAACACCTCACAACACTCAGTGTTTAACCCGTTATCGAGGTTCGTTCAATCCATTAAAACTGTCCTCAACACTTCCAGACTACTTCTGGTTCACTACACGCTACCGGGTTTCTCTACCAAAAGTGCTTGGGAGGTTCGTCCGACTCCGGTGATGGTTAACTCAAGACACCCTGTCTGTCACAAGATTTTTCCCAGCCCTTTTCTTAAAACTAATAATTTGATCTCTGAACCCCATTTTTTGTGTCTGTAAAAATAACCAGCTCTAACCAAAAGAATAGACAACAAAAAAGGGGTTTTCTTGGTAACAATAAATGTTTACTCATTTATTCAGTTTTCAGCTCTTGTTTAGGCAAGAGTTCTAGTAGTTTGAGCCTAAGGGCAAAGTGCAGTTTGAATTTCATATTCTGTGACATAAATAGTGTAGCCTTAATTAAGTGTAAATACATTTTCCTCCCACAAAATTCTGTATTTTGTGTGAAAACCCCGAACACGTTTCAGCGTGTTAACTGTAGTCTATTCATTTGTAATTTTGTCCTTTCTTATATATCTCTTTTCAAGTAAGTGTGAACATCTTACGAATGTAAACTTATTGATTTTTAAAAATACAGAAAAAATCATCAGTGGCTGTGAGCCATCTTTTTGATTTATTGTAAGTCTTAACAATAAGTGTGAGATTAAAATTGAATAAAGGTTTTGACATTCTACCTTTTTGTGTGTCGTATATATTTTTGCCATGCTTTTGAAAGCGTGAACCGTAGACTCAGAGACTACGTTTACCAAATCCATCTCTATTAAACTGACATCGACCTCATTAACGCTTGTTTGGTTTCACTAATGTCAGAATGGAGCTTAAGAGGATCCTATACTCTTTGCGCTAGGGCATCTATCGTTCCCGCCGGCTCCCCCCAATTCAAGGAGGCGTGGACGATATCACTGACAGTACACTCAGAATCATAACACACATTACACACATATTTGTTATTTTTGGTCTGAGATATCTTTCTCAAACCTCGTGCAACGTTCGAAAAAAAATTATGCGCTTTAAGATTGACAATACTTAATTAAAATTACGATATCTATTTGAAGAACATTTTAAAAAATCAATACAACAAAAAATAGTTTTTAAAAAAAGAAAAAAATAAATAAGCGAATTAAAAAACTTACCAAGAGATTTATAGGTACATATACATTTAGTGTTTAAAACAGTTTTTTTGGACTTTTAGCTTCCGCAAAAATGTCTATTAAATCTTCATACCTCATTAATCTTGCTCGATCGTTTTCAACACTAATTAATGTTAAGTCACAAAACCGCTGTTGTCCTATAGTACTACTTAGAAATTTTTTTTATACTTTTTAACTTCGAAAATGTTATAGGAAATGTTAAAAAATAGTATAAAAGCTATGCATTACATACCGTCGAAATTTGATAAAATCGTACTATAGTCTATTAAAAATATTTGGGCAAGTTCTCTTGTTCTGCAACATAATTGAATTTTGTCCAACAATGCTGATCTAAAACTTATTAATTTTTTTATTTTATTTTTCAAACTCTTTGCTTCCGATACTACATTTTTGTTATTAATTTTTAAAATAATTTCAGTCAGTTAACGATCTTAATATTTCAATATAATTAAATCTTAATGCAATTAACGAATCATACCTGGAGGACTTATCAAGGCGGACACAGTTTTTTAGGAGAACTATTCATCAGATTTACACTAGAACAGGAATCTGCAACCTTTTCACGTCGGGGCCGCATTTAATAACGAAATTTTACATTTTTTAGGTCGCGGGCCGCAATCAGTAACTTTTTTTGGCAGTTTTAATTCCTTTTTTAATTTCTCTATTTTAAGATCTTAAGTTTTTGTTTACGTCGGTTTACATAATTTATGTCGGAGTAAAAACCCCTAATGTCAGATGCCTAATCAGCTCGGTAATGTGTTGACTACGCTGGATATGAAAAGAAAATATTATATTTTCCTACTGGTGAGCCTACGGGGTTCAGCCGTAAGCTGAATAATGACATTTACACAATGACGCTAGATGATGTTTATTGGTCTTTGTCATAAACATAGATTGTTGGAGCAAAAGAAAGCGATTGTTAAATGTGCTCTGCAAGTACATTGTTATATTTAAGAAATTCAATACCATTTTTACATTGCTAGAGTGATGATTAGTTTCTAGCGACAATATTCAGATTTCAAATTTTGGGTATGTGCAGCTTTCAGATGGTTCTCCAAACTATGGCTCTACAAACGTTCCCCGGGCCGGTTTAATTTGCCAGTCGGCTACTACAAGATACTCTTCAAAACATGTCGTATTACATCCTTTGCCTTATTATTATTCGTGTTATTTTTTATAAACTATCAATTAAAACAGCCTTAAGGGGATCCTACACTGTACACGCAAAGAAATCACTGTATTTATATTTCAGATAAAGGTTAATTATTATTTATGTGCATATGGTCTCAATACCTCTAATCTGTTAATTGATTTAGTTGTCGTCTGTTTAAGCAGTTTCTGTCAATCGCCCCATATTTTGGCTGCGCCCGAGGAAAAGTGCCTCCCAAAACCGGCGCCCCATTATTGGCCGCGCCCGGGGAAAAACATCCTACAAAAGTTGCGCCCTATTCTTTGACTGCGCCCGAGGCAAAAGCGCCCCTACGAAAGTTGCGGTTGGTGGCGCTGTATTCCGGACGGTGTCCCGAGTCAGAGCCGCTTGTTGGGATTTGGCCGTGGGCGCAGCAAAATATGGGGCGCAACTTTCGTGGGGGCGCTTTTGCCTCGGTCGCAGCCAAAGAATGGGGCGCCGCTTTCGTAGGATGTTTTCCCCGGGCGCGGCCAAAATATGGGGCGCTAGTTTTGGGAGGCACTTTGCCCCGGGCGCAGCCAAAATATGGGGCGCTAGTTTTGGGAGGCACTTTGCCTCGGGCGCAGCCAAAATATGGGGCGCCACTTAACCCCTTCAAATATAAAAAAAATATTTATTTAAAAAAACACTAAAAATGACTTAGTTCCAACCCTTTAATGATTTTTTTTTTGATTTATTCAAAGGAATACTAAAATTAACTTAATCCACCCCTTAAAATACAAAATTTTAAATTTATTTTAAAAAACTAATATGTATATAATCCAACTCTAAAATACATTTTTTATTTATTTATTCAAAAGAACACTTAAATTTACTTAAGCCAACCCTTAAAAAACATTTTTTATTTATATAGTCAAAAGAGCACTAAATTTTACTTAATATAACTCTTAAAATACAATTTCTTTTTAATCAAATAATCACGAAAATTTTCTTAAGCCAACCCTTAAAATACAATTTTTTTATTTATTCTAATTCCCACCAAAATGTACTTAATCCAACTCTTAAAATAATCATTTTCAATTTTAAACAAAAGAAGACTCTAGCTCTTATAGTTATGGCCCAATTGTGTACGGCCCGAATTGTACATCGCCCCAGTTGTTAATGGCCCCAGTTGTGAAAAGCCCCAATTGTGAACGGCCCGAATTGTCTTACTGCCCCAGTTGTCTGGTTACCATTCTGATCTTAAAAATTAGGATAAATTAATTAAGAAGATTTAAAAAGACCGGTAAATAAATTATAAATGATTTTTTCCCTCTAAAATATTTTAAAATCTTATGTTTATACTGAAATAATCTATGAAATAAATCTTCCGAAAGATAATAATGACCTTGGATAAGTTTTGTCACTTTTCTTACTTGACTGTACTTGGGGCGGAGTTTTATAGATTCATACTTCTGTCCGCTAGAGGCAGCATATTTTCAATTAAAAAAAATCATTTTGACTATTCGAATTTTGCAGTACTACTAACTAATATAAGTCACAGTTGTGTATGTATGTGCAATCGACACATTAAACTTTGCTTGCATTGTGTATTTTTTTCATTTTTTTTTGTTTTTCTTTACTTTCAAATTGCTTACTTTGCAAGTGCAATTATTCATAAACAGGAAGGAATTTAAGAAAAAACAATCAACAGGATCAAAGATTTATATATTATCTTTACATATGTTTTTGTTAAATTTTGATCAGTTGATTAGCGTAGGTAAAATCCGACAAGTCCTAACATGTGTTTTACGTTCCGCGCGGACCGAGTATAGGATCCTCTTAACGTTGGAACTGACGCATGTAGTGCAATGGTGGATTTGTCCTTTATTGTGAGACATTTTGCAAACAACGTCCCACATTTTACACTGATGAACGAAAATAAGTATTGATATACATAACAAATGAAGTACAGTATTAGTTAATTGGGGGGCACATAGCTATTACCACATGTCACAACTATTTGCTTAAATTAAATTATACAGCAGTAAAAATTGGCGCAGAGAATTAGAAGAATAATCTAATGTTTCAAATATAGAACGGATACAGGAATATGGAGAAGGCATGAAAGTGTCACCTGCCCATTAACATACGAAGGTCACTCTGAAAGTTTTGTAAAATTATTTATTACCGTAATATCAAATGCGCAATAGTTATATTTCGTCACAGATAAGTTTCAATCTGTCTACATTATCGCAAAATTATCATTTGTTTGCTGCGTACGAGGTGGGATGAAAAGGTATGTGAACTCCTAAGCGTAGACGAGGCTGGTAAAATTTGATATGTGTTGCCACATTGCAGTATATTGTCAGTAAAATTTTATTTCATTCTGGTATTAAGTTTAGGTTTTGTTTAAGAAATGGAAAATTTTGAATAGCTCGCAGTCGTTGAGTATCTTTTAGAAAAAGAGTTGTCGGTGATGGAAATCCATGGCGATATGGTTAATACAATGGGTGATGATGCCCCTTTGTATTCAACCATTTGTTGTTGGGTGAATGAGTTCAAGAGAGGAAAAATCAGTAACAAGAATGATCGCCGTAGACGTCGTGAACGTACGAAAATAGCCACAATACCGGAAATTGTTCTTAAAATCCACTATGCTATTTAAATAACTGACGACCAAAGTTGTCAGAGGTAGCAGAGATAGCTGGCAGATCGAAGAAAAGCGTATATTTTATTTTAACCGATGAATTGGATATGCAGAAGGTATCCGCAAAATGGGTGCCACGTTTTCTCTCTGAGGAGAACAAACTCATTCGATGATAAAGTTAACAGACTGAGAAACTTCTCAGGTAGTTTTGGATGGGTTTAATAAAAATCCAGTGGATTTTTTTGCGTCGCTTGTGATGTAGGTCCATTATTATACGCCAGAGACCAAAGAACAATCCAAACAGTGGATTCATCGCGGTTTACCAACACCAAAGAAGACAAAAGTGAACCCATCAACCGGAAAAATTTTTGGGATGCAAAAGGGATCTTGTACATAGACTCAGAGCCGGATCGAGGGTGAGGCAAGAGGGGCCTTTACCTCAGGTGATCAAAGGAAAAGGGCGCCAAATTAATGAAATTAATGTAAAAATAATTAGCGTAATATCATTTTGTAATTTTTGTAGTTAGGACCTTTTGTCAATACTTGTAAATTAGTAGTGAAAAGTGAAAACCTTTTTTTTTTGTTAAGTCATTACTTGTATTTTAAAAGTGAGGACCTATGTTTTAGGTCATCACTTTATATAATATGTAAAAGCTAGTTGCCCTGCCTAGGGGCGCTGAATTAAGTCTTGCCTAGGGGCGCCAAAAACCCTCGCGCCGGCCCTTCATAGACTATCTCTTAAAGGACCAAACAATTAACGGACAATATGCTGACCTTCTTGATCGTTTGTTGAATGAAACTCGCAAAAAATATTCTGGTTTGGACAAATAGAAAATCCTGTACCATCATGACAATGCCCATTCCCAATCCAGCGCCATTACAACTCGAAAACTGGAAGAATCAAACTTTGAAGTAGTTGGTCATCCATCTTATTCACCAGATCTGATACCCTCAGACTTCTATCTCTTTCAAAACCTAAAAAAATACATGCCTACAGGGTGCGGGACAATTTTGGCAAAAATCGCATCAAAATAATTTATTTTGCAAAAATAAAATTTTGATCCTTATTTTACGTACTAAGGTCTTTCATTTGATATCCTACTCAGAATATAAAAAAAAAAAAAATCTATGAGCACATATTTGTTTATATTTTTAGGGGAATATGTTTTTTAGATGTTTTAGTATTTTTTCTACGTGCGGGTTAAAGAGTTGTATAAGCATGCCAAATTTCAACTCTCTAGGTTTAGCCGTTTAGGTACAATTTTTACCGAAATGACAGACAGGCAGACAGACAGTATATGGGTTTTTTGGTCATACCTACAAAACCCTAAAAACATAGAGCTGGAAAGAGATTTCGGTTATGACGAGGTCATGACCTTTGTAAATGATTATTTTGAGAGCCTCGAAAAAAACTACTTTACGTAAGGCATACAGATTTTCCAGAATCGCTGGACTAAGTAGGGGAGAGTAGCCGAATTTGGACCATCGCCTAGGTTGGACCACCATCGTAACTTGACCTGTATAAGGCATTTACGCAACAAAACAGTAATTTAGAAGGGGATGGACGTAAACTTGTCTGATGCAATCATTTTTATAACAGCGCACCTCATGGTTGCAGTTAGTGAAGTGTTATTAGTATTTACATACCATCAATTAAATATTTTATCAATAAGGCCAATAGTCTTTAGACTGTTTCAAAGTAAGTAACAAAATATATTTTTATATCTGCAGAAAGTAAACATGTCTGGCTACAATTTACTATATTGGTTTTATTAATCTAGTTCAAATGTAAGGTTAGGTGAAACATTTTAAAATATTTATGACAGTAGCTCAAGTTGGACCACAAGCAGTCGCCTGAATTGGACCGGTCCAATTCAGATGTCTAAATTGCTAAATGAAGCATACGGCCGACCAGCCACTATAGCTATAGCTGAAAGTGCTTTCCGTGCCTCTGGTATTTGGCCTGTAAATAGACATATCTTTCAGGACCACCAGTTTGCAGCATCCGATATTTTACAGTGTTCTGCTGACCCTGCTGAAATCGCAGTAAATACTACAAGTAGGCCTAATACACCAACATCTATGTCTTTAAGTGACAGTAAAAGTAATAATAGTAATTCTGCTGTTGATTATGTACCGCGGGAGAAAAAAATTAAAAAGTGTAAGGATATTCTTTACGATATATCACCTCCACCAAAACTAAATCCACAGAAAGGTCCATTGTCTTCTCGAACTGGAGGAATACCCCATAAATCAATTTTAATAACAAGTAGTCCTCATAAAGAGCAATTAGAAAAAGTCAAAGAGAAAAAGACTAACAAAGTAAAATTACCCCAATATTGGACCAAAAGGACAAAGAATAGAAACTAAGACTACATGGTTTTGTATTATATGTGAAGAAATGAAGGAAGATGAGATGATACAATGCATAAAATGTCACGAGTCAGTGCAAAAATCAAAAGTACTTTTGCTTCAATTGTGTTTAAGTATATTGATGGTCCATCTTGGTAAACCTCTGGTCCATCCTAAGAAACCAGTTTCTTTAATTGGACCGATGACACGATTTTTATGTATTGATTTTTCACTGTTCAATATAATTATTTATTTAAAATAAATTATATTATTTTGAAGATATAAACAATAACTTTTATTTCCACTACTTCCTTTTTATTAAAAATACTTGGATATCCCTAAATATTAAAAAATTCTTAAGTGGTCCAAATTTGGATACTCTCCCCTATATAGAATTAAGAAGTGATTAGGAAGAGAAATAAAAAGTCAATTAAATAAAAAAAGTAATTTTCATCCCGCCCAAAGCCCGACAAGAGGGGGGGTAGCCGGGTAAAATTCCCGGGGTCCCAGGGTTTTTGGGGCCCCAGGGTCGTGGGCAGAGCCGTAGGAACGGCCTGGTTTCGAGGCAAGTGCCAGGGGCGCGTGGACGTCACTCACTTGTATTTTGGAAGTAAGGACCTTTTTTTTTAGGTCATCAGTTGTATTTTCACCTGTATCATAATAAAAATTCCCGCTTCATTTGTATATGGTCCAGAGTCCGAGCTGAAAGAATTAGTTTTCACCCTCCTGACGACCCCGGGTATAGAAGTATAGAATTGATCATTACCCGGGGCCCGCAAAGAAAGTTTCTCCCCGGGGCCCCAGAAGTTGTCTCCCGCCCTTGTAGTACGGCTGGTAGAAGAAATTAAAAACAAGATTGCGAGGAGTCCTACTACACCACAATAATGCGCCAACACACTGACTAACAAAACAACGATTTTTTAGACGTGATTCGAGTCAAATTATTGACTCATCCTCCTTATGTCCTGATTTGGCACTATGTGATTTTTATTTATTCGTATAAATAAAAGAATAATTGCCTGGAAAGAAGTTTGAAAGTTTGGAAGCAGGAAAAATGTTTTACATGCATTTTTCTGTTCTTTTGGTTAGGGTTTGCTTAAATGCATCGACAATGGAAAAATGTAATTATTATTAGTTAAATAAAAATTAGTTTTCATCACTTTTGACAAAACTCAGAGTGACCCTCGTAAAAATTCTTTAAAAGTAGTAATCGCTATTCTTATTATAGCCGTCATTTTCAATTTTTGCAAACATATTTTTCTTTTTAGAATATTTCATATTTTATGTTCCTTTGTAGAAGTTTGTATATTTGCCCATGAATAAATAAACGGAATTATAGATTGCCCATGAAAAGAGGCACTCAGGAAAGCACAATTGACCGAAAGAAATGTATTAAATTTATCCACTTGTTTCAAAGTTACATTTGGCAATAAAATATATTTTTAGGGTTTTGTAGGTATGACCAAAAAACCCTTATACCGTCATTTTGTCGTCTGTCTGTCTGTCTGTCTGTCTGTCTGTCTGTCTGTCTGTCTGTCTGTCTGTCTGTCTGTCTGTCTGTCTGTCTGTCTGTTCGGTAAAAATTGTAGCCAAACGGCTAAACCTAGAGAGTTGAAATTTGGCATGCTTATACAACTCTTTGACCCGCACATAGGAAAAATACTAAAACATCTAAAAAACATACCCCCTAAAAATATAAACAAATACGTGCTCATCGAAAACAAAAATATTTTTTTTATAATTCTGAGTAGGGTATCAAATGAAAGCCCTTAGTACGTGGATTAACGATCAAATTTTTATTTTTGCAAAAAATTATTTTGATGCGATTTTTGCCAAAATTGTGCAAAAAAATTTTTGTCCCACACCCTGTAGCCCAGATGGTTTAAACTAAAAATCTAAAAAAATTCTAAGTAATGTATATTGGTGTGAACCGAAATAGTACAACAGGAATTTTTGATCAGATTATGTTTTCGGAAAATAACGCATTTTTTGTGATTTTTGGTTCACAAAGTACAAAAGTTATATCAATGTAAGACAGTCACATGCAAGGCGTCCGATAGCGAAATGGTTTAGAGCACTGGTGTGAAACGAAGGGTTTCGAGTTCGAGTACGGAGTGAATTTAGTTTTTTCTGTTTTTTTTTTTTGCATTTTTATTATGTTGAAATTATTTTGTCAAAATTCTAGTTATATTTTGACAAATGATGCATTTAATTTTTAAGAGCGTAAATTTAATAACCAATCTTATTATATGATTAACAGACGATAAATTATTTTAAAAATATCGTTCATTTTGCCGTGATTACTACAAAGTAAAATTTGTCCTACACACTCAGCATACCGCCTTCACTTATTATATACCTGCGAAACCCTGAAATGTGTGAATATTCACACTTCACATCAATTTTTAACAATGTAACAGCACACAAACTTAGATGGAAATTCTAGGCAAATCAAATTAAAAACTCCTATTAATGGTGTATTTTGAATACTACTTCTTCCCTTTAACTTTGTGGTTAACGAGATAGATCGATGTTATAAAAATTATATTCTGTAGCCCACTGATGTACAACCATGCGCTAAAAATACATTATTTTAAGACATTTTGCGCTAATGCGCCTGGATATTGAGAACCTATTGTTTTTACCATAAGATTCTGGGTAACAATATTGAAACTAGTTCAAAACCGAACAGGCTCAGCAAGCCGGTTCAGTACACTGACAGAAGTAATCCGGCTCATCATATTTAAATGCGTCAGCTCACGGCTCACTGCATAGTTTCAAAATTCGGTTGGATGTTTTAGGGATTATGAGTTATGACCGAAGTGAATCGGATCGGTGTTTATGTAGAGCAAGGGTGTCAAACTGGCGGCCCACTACTTGCATTTTAGCGGCCCGTAATGACTTCTTATACTATAATAATTTTTTATACTATATATAGTATAAACATTTATTTGAACGAAAATACCTCGTGACAGAAGCTTTCCGGGCTGCGGCGTCAAGACTTCGGCAAGGGCGGAAAACCAATAGTCAGGCAATAACTGTTGCAGTTAGACGTGCGATAATCGGTAGATCAGCGATTCCCCGTGATTCCAAATACTACTCTCGTAAGCATAGCTTTCAAATACCACTTTCCTATAGGTGCAACTGCTGTGTACAGTACCAGTACGCTGATTTTGACCCGTTTTTGTTTTGTCGTTCGATAAGGCAAATATTTTGGCAAAATTTAATTGTTATTATTTAAATGTTATTTCCTTACTTCCTTCAAATAAATATTCAGAAAAATGGAGGAAAATAAAAAACAGAATAAGTAACAATATAAATATAGGTTTTTACAAACGTTGAGATAGAACTAGATTTTGAAATCTAGTAATTTTTATCTATTAATTTGGACTTTTGGTCATTTTGTTTAAGATTTGTAAATCATACTCACATTGCAAATTCTAGATTAAATTGATTGTTATTATAAAATGTCATTTAATTTTAATTTTTTGTCATTCTTAATAAAAATTTCCCATTTATTATTATTATTATTATTTTTTTATCTTCAAAATATGTGAAAATGTATTCAAATTTTTAATAAATGTCATCGTCTCTATGGTTTCATTGTTGGAATTTTTAATTTTCACATACCAACGTTAGACTTGAAATTATCCAAGCAAGGTTCCTTCTCGTGACAACCTTAAAGAACGAAATTCCCATTTAGTTCCGCCTAAACGTTTGGAATAGCCTGTACATAACGTGCGGCCCGCGTAAATTTGACTTGTTAGAAAAATGGCCCGGGACTGAAATGGGTTTGACACCCTTGATGTAGAGCTTCGCGAAGGTTCGGCTTGTGATGCATTATGCATATAGCAACTCATATGTCAACTTAAATTTCCTGTGTAACCACCACTTTTTGCACAGCGTCCACAAAATTCACACTTAGCCTTATTATTATCCAGTTAGCCAAATGTTTCCAAATAACACTATTTTTTCGGGATACCATTGTACTAAAAAATTTACTTTTAGAGTAAAAGCTATTTTCCGTGATTGCTGATTGCTCTATTTGTAGGACAGCTTACTTAAAACTAATGTGCATTGTTTATTTTATTATTAACCTGGCTGTTGAAAAATAGCCATAATAAAATTTAGATAATTCACTTCTTTAGAATGTTATTTATTTATCTTCTCTATTTCTTTAAACCAAGACATTGAGGGAGAAAGATATGAAGTATATGTCAACGAGTCATAAAGTACGTCTTGAATTCATCAAATGCAAATGCAGACAGTATTAAACGTACCACGCGCATATTGTAGAGTAACCATTCGTCCCGGATTTTCCGGGACAGTCCCGAAACTTGGCACTTTGTCCATCATCAATAAATGTCCCGGATTTGTAAGACCATCTTGTTTCTAAATCAAGTTTTATTATATTTGAAACTGCTTCGTATGCTTTATTTGACAACTTTGGCTACACTGGATACCCTTTCGACACCAGTATACTCCGACCGTGATTTTAAATATTAATTGTTGAGTTAACGTGGAGTTTAGGATAAGATTAACTTAAATAGATTCTTTACTTCACAAATAAGTAATTTAAAAGTTACGATGACGTTCTCTTCGCGCCATTTCTCAAAACGCTATGTGTACATGCCGCGGCTAAACATTCCAAGTCGTGCCGACTAGATGACTTTTAAAATATACATTGGTTTATTTACATCCCCTGGGTTCAGGGGCGGACTGGCCCTAAAATTTTTGTATGGAAAAAATGTTACCAGCCCATTAATAAAAAATTAGCTGTGGCCACCACAGGACCGACCGCCATCATAAAGTACTTGTATAAAATACATTCTAGCAGCAGAGTAGAAATAACTTGGCCTAATATTTTGTAACAGAGATATTATTTATCATGACCATGGAAACGTTACATGTAAGTATAAAAAATTGAGACAGGCTGGGCGGGGTTAAGCAATTTTCAAAATCTTAATGAACCTTGCTATATATAAAAAAAAAGAAAAAATACTGCACATATTTAGAAACCTAAATTATGGTATTAGCCATTCGAATTAAAATTAATAAAATATTTTAACATAAAATTTATTTTGGCATCCCAAATAATCATCATTCACTTACTAAAACCTGCGAAACCCTGAAATGTTGGAAAATTCACACTTCACATCAATTTTTCAATTTTCAATTTTTGGTACTTTTCGACAATTTTATTTGATGGCATATTAATAAAGTTGTGTGCTAGTCACTAAATCTTCAATTTTTTTCTAAACTATCTAAAGTCTGAGGATTTCAAAAATTCAAACCGCAGGTCTCTATCTCTTACCGTTTTTGAGATATGATTGTTTGGAAAATTAAAGTTGGCATTTCCATATTTAAAAAAATGATAAATACATAATAATATTAAAAAAATAATAAATAAAATAATGTAAACCTATGTTTGTTAATAATAATAGTTTATTTATTTAGCTAATACTAGTAAGATCCATATTAACAAACATAAACATATAAACATTATAATAAACATTCAAATCAAATTTAATCCTTATTTTGTCAATTTAAACCATTATTTGTCCACTTAGTTCATGCAAAACGTGATTTTTGTCAAATTTAAATATCGATTTTTCGTAATTCAGTGCTTTAAAATTTTAATAACATATTTGAATTAATTGTTTGGGACCTTAAAAATAAGTAGGTCGTAAAATAAGGTTCCAAACTTGTTGCAAATTGGTTTGTAATGTTTTCTACAATAATTTCAAAATTGTATTACTGTGATAAATCATATTTTGAATGTTATCTTCTCAAATATTTTTAATATCAGCCCTGCCTACGAATCCTGTAAACTATGAAAATTCACAGTTTATATATTTTTTCAGATAAACATGTTTCGTCACATAAATGTTTACGTAATTCCTGCTAATGATATAAAAATAAAATTTCCTTATCAACTTATTTAAGAGGATTAATTATTTTTTCAATCCCATACTAATTCATTTGTGGTTAACAAAACATCGAGATAACATTAAAATGTCTTTCTTATAAATTCTAAGCTATTTTTTGTACGTATTTTAACATTGAATATATTGGGTCTCGTGAAAGTGTAGTTATTTTTGGAAATTTGGGTATTAAATCAAAAACTATATCTCAAAAATGGTAAGAAATAGAGACCTAAGGTTTAAATCTTTAAAAAATTTAGTTTTACGATGTTTTTTCTGTAATATTTGGTCCGTAATGACCTAAAACTATTGAAAATTTTGATTTTTTTTTGGAATTTTAAAAAATTCATATCTCATAAAAGGTAAGAAATAGAGACTTGAGGTTTGAATTTTTGGAATTCTCACACCTTGTTTTGTCTAGAAAAAATTAATGTTTGGCCCGTAATGACCTAAAACTATTAGGGAAAATTTTGATTTTTTGAGGTTTGAAACTGTTTGAAATATACGTATATATATATTACGACATAACGGTATATTATGTACATAGTTAGAAAACGGCCCAATTTGTATACGGCCCATGTGGAATTTTCCACATTTTCCACATGGCCAGTCCGCCCCTGCCTGGGTTTGGATGAAAGAGAATAAAAACATATTAATATGATTCCATTGAATTTGTTCTGTCCAAAATATACAACCCGAATAAATAAGCATTGAAATTTCAATCAAAAGTAGTTTCTTAATGAGAAATTAATATGTTTTTTACAGATTTTTTATAATTTCTATAACTTTTTATTTTTTTTAATTAAAAAAAGCTGAAATCCCCCTCCATTTCTCCTGTCTCAGATTGCAATATTTAACAAATGGTCATCCCAGCATACTGGGAAAAACAATCTCATTGAATAATAGATGGGGGAACTGATTGACGTTCTATGCAGCTGATTCTCGGGAATCTCTTTACTGAGCCTGCTCAGTGATCTAAACCCGTGTTTCTCAACCAAAAACACACTGCGGACCAGTATAACATATAATTTTCTAGCGCGGACCACTAATAATAATTGTTTGTTATAGTCTATCTCAGAAATAGCGATACTAATAAATCTTTTTGTCAGGCAGTTACCAGTGGCGTGCACCTTTTAAACACGTTTAAATTGGTTTTGTGTATTTCTATATTACTGTTTATCATTTTATTAAACGCACGCCTGTCACCATATTTATCATATCATTAAACTCACGCCTGTGACCATATTTTTCTTCAAAATTTTAGGGTCAAATTTTTATGATCTATTGTGTTTAACCCTAGTTCGTTTTCCCAAATAAGATGTGCCACACACGGTTGTTTTTTAACAATATTTCGTTTCGAACTATTCATATTTTGAGTGCCGCTTCTGTGTGAAAAAACAATAACTTTTTACAAATAATAAATTTTATTACTATCGCTCTTTCTGAGATAGACTATAATTTTTTGCAAGATAACAAATATATTTAATGTGCTACTACATACATTTATTTTATTTGTAGAAAATCATAGAAAACTTACAGAAAATAAACAAAATATAAATTATTTACATAAAAAATGTGCAAACAATATAAAAATAAACTGCAAAAAACACATAAAAACTTTCGCGGACCACTAAAATTTTTCTGGGGACCACTGGTGGTCCGCGGACCACCTGTTGAGAAACACTGATCTAAACGATATACACTGAGTCGGTTCTGCGAAGTAAGCCGAAGTACTTATCTCTAATTGAAACTAATATTGTCCACTTTTTAACCCATAGATTCCTAGTACTCTAGAGTGGCGTTTCCCAAACTGTTATTGTGCTTAATGAGAGTTACCACCAAAAAGCTACAATATATTTTTGAGAAACTATAAGTTAGATTTTATAACGCCTTGCATTTTTAATTGGCTGGAAAATATTAATATTTAAGTTTGTATTAGAATGTTTTATTTTAATCCTGAATAGCCATGTTTTTGCTGTGAACGAGAGCTTTTAAAAATGAATAGATAAATAAATGAATAAATGAAGTAAAATGAATAGCAAAGCTGTATTTATAGCTAAAACAAACTGTGCTATTGCAATTTATAAGAATATTTTATTTTTACGATTTTATTGAATAAATGAATTGTTTTACCAATCGATATGTCATTTTAATTCCAATTCAGGAAAATATTGTCATTTTAAATACCTTTTTTATAATTTATGTACAACGATTTTTATTGCTTTCACATATACAGGTTATAAATTATTCACAGCGAAAACCTTACAGAACTTGTAGATGGCGCGATAACAAGTTATATTGGATAAAGTCCAACCCCGCTTAGAGGCTTTTTAGGGTTTTGTAGGTATGACCAAAAAACCCTTATACCGTCATTTTTTTGAAATGCTAAACCCAAGATGTTTATATATCTAGTCTTGCTATACTGATGCAACATTTTCTGTGAAATTCCACTAGATGCTTAAAGATATTTTAATTTTCTTTAAGTACATCATACATAGATGCATCTTAAATATAAAACACCAATCAGTTTTCAAAATGACCACTTCTGGCCATTACACAGCACTTAAGTCTCTGGGGCCACACATCAATAGTATTACGAAGAGTTTCTTGAAAAGATTTTTAATATATAGTAGGCTTTCAACGGCCAGAACGAGATGGGGTCAGTTCACGAGAAGCTTGTGAGAAAGCACTGGCGATCCAGAGGGGTCATTACCCTGATTCAGTAATGGTTTGATGGGGCCAGAGCTATGACGGTACAACTAAGCTTCATTTTTACAAAAAATTGATGTGAAGTGTGAATTTTTATACCTTTCAGGAATTTGTAGGTATTTAATAAGTGAAAGAAGTCAACATAATACTGGATGTCTAGGAATATTTGTTCTATTATCACATCAAAATGAATAGTTTTTTGATAATCACATTTATTCGTTATTTGAGTAATAAGAGCTTCTATTTAATTTTGTTTAAACAAAATTTAACTAAGCTTAAAACTCTTTTTGTTCATTTGTTTCGTATTCAAGTCTTCATTAGATTAATAAGGAATATATTGATAAATGGCTTCTTTTTTCAATTTCAGAAACGTATTCTTCACTAATAACAATGAGTTATTTGATTAATAAGTATTTCATTACTATAAACGATTTATTCCTCTTTGATACTTTAAAAACTAAAATATAAAGTAACTCAAATAATAGCTGAACCACAACATATAATGGTATAATAATATAACTGAACACTACACACTACACACTACAGTGTCGAGTGTAGTGTGATGTTCATATGCGTAGAGTCCACATTTCAGCTGTTAACATTTTTTTATTATATTTTTTATTTAAAAAAAAAGACATACACTATCTTAATCATAAATACAAAAAATGCATAACATTTTTGGACATAATTGAGCCACGAATTAAAAAAATAATTAATTTTGTCAAAAACACCAAAACTGCAATATTTTTCAAAAACGCAATCAGATTAAAAATTCCTCTGGTACGTTTCCGGCTTAGATCAATGTACAAATGAATTTTAAAAACTACTTTTAGTTCCTTAATCTACGTATTTCTTTTGATGCCACACAATCAATTTTTAAAAAATATTTTTTTTTATCAATTACAAAAATCGATATTTTTCGAAAAAAATATCTGATGAAAAAAAAAAATATCTGAAAAATTCCTGTTGAACTATTCCGGTTCCCATCAATGTTCATAATGGAGCTATTTTTCAGATTCAGAAAAAAGGGTGGGGGACAAAAGTTTTTTAACACATTTTTGGCGAAAATCCCATAAAATTTGCTCGTTGAGTGATTAAAATCTCACCATTAAGAGGTTTTATTTGATATGCTACCCAAAGTTTAAAAAAATATATTTATTTTTTTATAAAATAAAAATTTGTTTATATTTATCCTGGAATGAGTTTTTTTGAACTCTCAGTATTTTTCCTATATGTGGTTCAAGGAGTTGTATAAGCAAGTCAAATTTCAACTTTTTATGTTAAGCTGTTTAACTACAATTTCTACCGTACAGACAGACAGGCAGGCAGGCAGTCACATGACGTCACTCATGTGTCTGTCTGTCTAAAAGGTTTTTTTGGTGGTTATCCCTACAAAACCCTAAAAAGGGGTAAAAACGTTGGTCATAGTCTACTAGAAAACCTTGTTAAAGAATTGAACTACTCCCTCTTTGCTGGTCATCACAGGAGCTTCCAGTAAGATTCAACACCTGCCCATAAGGCGAAGACTAATCAGCAATAGCTTGAAAGCAATGTACTGGCCTTCATTTCTCCTAATGATTGGCCATCTAGCAGCTCTGAGCTCAACTCCCTGGACTACTAATTGTGGTCTGTACTTCAGAACATGGCTTATAAGAAGAGATATTCTAATATCGCTAGTCTGAAGTGGTTCTTGATGAAGGCAGCGGAGGGTTTTCATGAAACCCGTAATTTTATTGACAAGTAGCCGAGACTTGAGATCTGTGTAAGGGCCAGAGGTGGTCATTTTAAAATCTGATTAGTGTTTCTTGTTTAAGATGCATCTATGTATTATGTACTAAAAGAATTTTGGTTGGTTGGTTAAAATTTTTGGTGCACAGCAACGATGGCTATTTGCGCCGAACGCAACCCATCTAAATGACTAACTAAAATAAAATTAAAATATCTTTAAGCATCTTGTGAAATTTCACTGAAAACTTTGTGACAACATTTATGTTAAGACTAGGTATATGTATAATTTCAACAGCTAGTTTATTATTTCTCCATTTTATATTATTCAACCATATGTACAAATATTGAAATCATGCGTTTGATCAGTGATAGAAAATATTTCATGTACCTGACATACGATTTCATATTGAAAATAAATTTAAACCGATTATAGTTTTATGAATTTTCATTTAATTATCAAGCTTTAATTTTCATTATAACAAAAATACATTTATAGAATTACTTTGGAATATTTATTAAATTGTACATATGTTAATAAACACAATTTTCACATTAAAAATTACGAATACATGTTATAACTAGAGTGTGGCAAAAACCTTAATTATATGCACATATAATGCACTGAAAAACATCAAAAATATGTGCTTCTATGCACTAAAACACAAAAATATGGTAACACATGCGCATTTTTTAAAAAGCACAGTTTTATAAAATACTCATTAATTAGATAAAATATAAATCGGTTTTAAAGTTACTGATATTGGTTTGATGAAAAGTTATTGGAAAAATTAAAATAACTGGAATTTTGTTGACAGGTATTATACTAGATACAGTTTTACCAAACAGACAAATACACAAACAGACAGAAAAATGAGCCTGTATAAGCCTTCGGATTTTTATCTTTCGATATTGTGTCTGATTATTGATTTAGCTCTTTAATACTTACAATGAGTACCTATTTATACAGGGATAATAAGACCGGTCGAAACGTCACATTGACCACGTGGCTTTCATATGTATGGCTAGAAACGGAGTACGGCTAAAACTTATCTTCTCTGTCCCTATTCACCTATTTAAGCGTTGGGAACTCACTACTTTTTAATTTAATTTTATATATTAATTATATTTTAATTTTATTACACAATTTATTTTCTTGTCTCTTTAATATCCCTATTGCATATATTGTCTTCAATTACTTTTGAAAAAAAAAAGTATGAGATTTTCGGTACAAATATGTCAAAAAACTTTTGTCTCCCACCCTATCTCCCAGAGGGGTTGATCTAAAAATCTGAAAAAACTCAATAATGTACATTGATAAGAACTGAATTATCAGATTGTTTTTTGGAAAAATATAGATTTTTCGTGTTGTTCAAAAAGCATGATTTTTTTAAAATTTATTCTGTGGTATCAAAATAAAACTCGTAAGACGTAGATTAAGAAACAAAAAGTAGTTTTTTTAAATTTGTTTCTTTTAACACGATTTTTGTAAAATAATGTGCTAAAAAAGTTCTTGTCCCACACCCTTTTACCCAAAGGGATGGAACAAAAATATTTAAAAAAATAATAGGTTATGTACATTGATCTGATAAGGAAATGTATTACTAATTTTTGAACAGATTGCATATTTTTTTTAATTAATGGCTAAATTATTGCTAATTTTTTAAATTTAGTTTAAAAAAATTAAATGGGAACTCTTAGTATTCAAATCTCGAATAAAAATGAACAAAAATTATTTTTGACATCTTCGTACAAACATAATTTCGCACAAAGATTTTTTTCTTCGGGAAACTGCGAGAGATATTAAGTATAAAATCACTTCATACATTTTATTACGGTTTTTTACACTCTGTCGTGTCATTTGGTATAGGATGGGGAAGCGCATCTGATGTATACATAAATAAACTGGAAGTAATATTAAAAAGAATAATTAAGATTATTTTAGGAAAACCAATTTTATACTCCACTTTAAAACTGTATGAAGTGGCGACGGTACTCAATTTATCCCAGTTAGACACATACTCAATTCTCCAATACATTAATAAAAATTCAAATCATTTAATAATGTTCACGCATGAATATAATACAAGAAATAAATCCAATGCAGTAATAACCAAAACTAATAAGTCAATAGGTCAAAGATGCTTCACTTATCAGGTACCTTTTATTTATAACGCCTTTATGAAATATACTCAAAAATATAATATAATATATAATAAAAACAATTATAAATCTCATTGAAAAAAATTATGTAGAACATTAAAATAGAAAAAAAAATAAAATAAATAAAAAACTAATTTACATTATAATCTATTTAAATCTTAACAATGTAACCTTTTTATAAGTCTATTGAATTTATAAGTCTAATTTGTGTTAAAATAAATTAAATAAATAAGTAAATAAATAAATAAGTTGGCTTACAACACACCTACAAAACCCTGGAATGTGTGAAAATTCACAATTTACGTAAATATTTTCAAACTAATTCAAGTTATTCTCACGTTATAGTGAGGGTTGGATACTTTTTGTTATAACAGAGTAAAACAAATATTAATTTGATTTATTTCATGATATTTTACAGTGTGAAACATCCCGTTTAGTTTTCCATTTTAAAAGTCATTGAAATTTGTTGAAAGAGACTATAGATGGTATTGGTACTAATCAAGTATTCGTAAAGAGTATAGATATCCGGTTGTTCGTATGTAGATAGTATTGCAATTGACGGAGATCAACTACCATAAAAATACAGCTGGCGCAGAAAGCTACTTGCAAATAAATTGGGTTTTCATGTTATTGCCCTTACTATAAACCTCGTTCGTTTTGGTTGACGTATTCCATGTGCCAGTGGAATCGAACTGTATTGACTGGTAGCTGCTAGATTTCGTAACATTTCGAACAAAAGAGAAACGCTTCAGGTCCTAAAAGTAATTGCTTCTTTCTTATTCCTCTTTTTTTTATAAATTATCGGTTATTTTAATGGTCTTACGGCTACATTATTTATGTTGAATGTACTGTAATTTTGTAAAATATTGATTTTTATGAGATAAATTTTGTTTTTAGCAAGTTTTGGTTATTTATTTCTATAATGAAATTTTAATTAAGATTTAGGATATGAAAAATATAACATAAGACTAAACACCTTAGAAAATTTTCATAAAATTATTTAGATTTTTATATATGATTGATGAAGAATACTAACAATCCGAAAAATATAATAGGTTGATAAAATCAGAAGCGATGAAATTCTTAGGAGGGTGGGAAGATAAGCAGAAATTATGTCAACCATTAAAATAGCAAGTTCCAATTGTTACAATTAATCAAACAAGGGAAGAGAGAAGGAAAAAGAACCTGTGCTATATGTGCTTGTCAGTTACTTTAGGTGACGACAGGGTACTTACTCTTTGACAAGCTCAGGGCCGGTTCTAAGATTCCTGCTGCGCCGATTTAATTTTAAGTTGAGCACCCCTAAAAATTCAAGTGATGACAAAAAAACAAAAAAAGAAAGGAATAATCGTTCAACATTTACTTCAGCTCCCATAGAAGAAGGCGCTTCAATACGTCCCATCGTCTGCTTACCATGTAGAGCAGAGATGGCAATAAAAATTAATTAACCGATTAATTGATCATTTGATTAATCGAAATGTCATAATCGATTTTCGATTAAACCGGTAGATAATAATCGATTAACCGATTAATCCATTATGAAATATAAAACATATAGACTCGCCGACAAAAAAAATGGGGCTGTCTTAATGTTGTATTTTAAAGGTTGATAAAAAATTATAAAACCGTTTTATTAGGAAACTATAAGTAATGGGAGGTAAAATAATGTCTGCATAAACAAATATTTTTAGTTTCTAATTAAACAGGCTGTAACAATAAATAAAGTTTATCTTTAATGGTTTATGAATATTAGTATTCTCTATAACGAATTAAAAGTAAAATATTAATCTTTACAAGTGTGCAAAGTGCCTTCCGTTTTGATTTAAACACTTTCGCAACCTTACTCTTAAGCTCGGAACATAATAAAAAAAATTATAATTACAAATAAATATTTGTAATTATTATTACTTTCAAATCGTACTTACAGGTCGTAATTTCAGGTTGTAGTTTCAAGCCGTACTTCCAAGTTGTTCTTTCAAATGCGGCTTTCTGTACTAGGCGCAAATAGCCACAGTTGCTGTGTGCCAAAAAAAAAAAAAAAAAAACTTACCAAATAACAGAAGGCGAAAGAGGACATGGAAGAAGAAAATGGTAGTTAATAAATCTTCCCGAGTCGCACATCAGTCGTACAACGGTCACCGTTTGACAATGTTTACAATGAAATTCTGTAAGTCCGAGTTTTTCCACCAAAAGGAAGGTGTTTGACTGTTGTTAGATGTATCAGTTGTGTTAGTTGTGATTGTTGTGTCATCTATAGCTGAGGCTTAATAATTTTAGACGGGGGCTGTACACCGAGTATACGGCTGTTTTCATCTTTTGCTTAAAATTTGGGCGCCGTATGCCTATGCGTACGACCTTTAAAGTTTTTGAAGAGTAATTTGGACTGTTGTATACCTCTGTAATGCTAAGCGGCCGTTGTTCGATCATTGTAAAGTCGCCATTTATTTTTACTCGGGTCACTGTTTAATTCGCGACTTGTTTTTTATTTTGTATCACGCGGATTTGTATAGGCTTGCACCGAAACTTTTATTCACTACCAGAGTTCGAGGTAGGTTTGAGTTGTTTGTTAAAGCTAAAGTTGAAACATTATTGAGACCTTCCTGTGTTTGACATAAAATAGCAAATATTTTAATATATCCAGAGTAAATAGTTTTCCAACAGCGAATAGTTGTTTGTAATATGTTCACTTTCACAAAGAACAGAAGTTTCAAAAAAGTGTAAAAACAAAAATTGTTGTAATTTGCTCTTTTCATGCTACAACTTGAATTGTTTGTATACATGGTGTTCATTTTAATTTGTTCACCATTCTCGTCACCATATCTCAAGAACTATAATAGTTACAAGATTTGTTAATTAAGATAGTGGTTCTTAACCTTTTTAAAACTCACCACTCCCTGAATCTGAAAATAAGCTCTCGCACCCCCTTGAAAAATGTGTTTCTATTTTAACTTAGAAAAATACATTTATTGCAAGATATTTTTTTTATTGCACAAACAAATTAATATATTTACAATACATACTACGTTATTACATATAAAACAATATCTACATTTTTAATGGCTACATTGTTATTGTTTGTTCATAATTATCCTTTTAAAACGAGGCTCTTTTTTTGAAAGAGCCACATGTAAGGCTTCACATGCATTGAAGCGATTTCTGGCTTTTGTTTTGATGTGCAAAAGTGATGAATATTTATTTCACAAATGTATGTGGTGGCAAATGGTAAAAGTGTCTCTAATGCTGCTTTTGCTAATTCTGGATAAAGTTCTAACTGCGTACACCAAAACTGTTCTAAGTTTCAATTTCAATACGTGCATTAGTTCGTATTGCGATAAGATAGTATTTTAATAAAATGTTGTCGTCCATTGAACTTAGGTCTAACAAAAATGGATTGAGTATCAAGATATTTTGTAATTTATACCCCGCCCATAATTTTTACCGCTCTGTCGTTAAGTCTGGCGCTGGACCGAGGTCTAGCGCAGTCCGAACCGCGAAGCATATCAGGCATTAAATGTGAGTATACATTTAAATAACTATGGACAAAAGTTGGACACCACTGTTATATTCCACCCTTCCAAAATAAATTGTATTTAATTGTTTGTGATCTATTCAAAATCCATAATTATACATACGTTTTCTTACACGACTTAAGTGTAGAATGTATTGACAATGATCGGGATTTTAAGAATATGAGGATTATCAGATTTACCTGTAGGCTGACACTTGGAACAAACAAAGAGCGAAAAGATCGCTTGTTGAATAAAAGCTTCCAGCTTAATGACGTTCAAAGTTCGTTCGGTTCGGAGAAAAAATCTTTACGATACACAATACCACAAAGGTGACATACGAATAGGGGAGGATCGTTCACGGAATGTCATTGTTTATACATGAAACAACATTGCAATGCCAATTATACATTTTCAGTAATTATTTTTCACAATAGTTTCAACAGAATTATATTTCAGCTGCACGTCAAGTGCTGTATTCATTAATAAAACAAAAATATGATATTTTCTGTTCGTTATCTGTCATACAATTTTTAATTTCCAATAATGAAGAAAATAAATTAATTGAATGAAAATAATCTGTGAACGGTATGGATTGCACCAACGATATAATTTAATTAAGTTCGTTCATAAGAATAATGAAAATAGACAATTCAGTCGCTAATGACAGCCATCTAATGCAGTGTTCTTCAACCTTTTTGCCCTCGCGGACCGGTGAAAATAGGATAAATATTTTCATCAAATTCCATACCATCAGTTTCATAAAACTGATAAAATTTAAAAAAATCGTATCTCGAATATATTAAGCGGTCCGAGATTTGATTTTTGGAATAGTATTATATATATATAATAAAGTAGGTAACCAAAATATATAGTATTTTATTATTATATAGGTATATGTTATACAGTTATATAATTAATTTTTAGTGCGACATCTGCTGCTGCTTCTTTGTTAGAAAATTTGATATACGTGGCTGCAGAGTTGTTTCTAAGCGACGGAGCGCTGCGTTAACATCCATTCGATTTCTCTGTTTGGTTTTTATATTTGACATGGCTGAAAAAATCTTTTCGCACAAATAGGTAGTCGAAGAAATGACTATTAATTTGATAGCATTATAACTCAAAGATGGATATTCTTTTTCTAGCGAGTTCCAAAATTGAGATAATGATTAAATTTTATACCTGGGTACCAAAGTGACATTACAAGACAACTCGATCAGCTTTTCTTTTTCACGAGGATCAAGTACACATGACTTTATATCTTTCAAGAATGGATTATTAATCCAGAGGTTACCTTTACGAGGATCCTCATTTTCAGGGAAATAATTATTAAAATTTTTAGCTAATGCTCTTAAATTTTGACTTATTGTTGAATATGACTTTGTGGTTGACAACAGCAGCATCCAAAAATTCTTCCAAAAGTGAAAACATTTATATATCTTCCTCTTATAAGCGACTATTCCAAAGAGTTAGCTTCTTCAGAAGTATGAAAAATAGCCGCGAGAGGCGTTGTATTGGGGCTTTTATGTACACGATGGTGTATGTTTTTTTTTTTTTTAATCAGTGCAGTCGTTCTTTAGTTTTGATGGAACATACCTACATGCGTACATACACACAAACGAAATAATCTATAAATTAGTATAGATTTCACACAATTCTATGTAAGCTACCAATAACGTATTTGAAATACTCGTAACTAACATACGTCCGTTGTTTTTATCTTCGTTTGCTATATTTGAATATATTCACATAAACTCAAGTGTGTTTTTGTATGTAGAGCGCTTATAGTGCATCTGTGGCTAGAGCAACTGAGAAAGAGCCATGTTTTTTCTCAATATCCGAACAAATGGCATCGCTTAATTTTGATAAATTCGTCAATTGAACCATATGCTCTTTTAACAGTCACCGGCCAACAAACTTTCAAGTATATTAAACTCACTTAATGTAATCGAGTCTTTTATTACCATAGCATGCGTTTAGCCATTTGACCCTTCATGTTCACACCTATTAGCTGAGTTGTACAAATCTAACTTATAACGACCAGACTCATAACTGTCTGGTATATTTGAAAATAGTAACGGCAGAAGACTTTTCTGTTTACTTAAAATATTATAAATATATACCAGCAGTCAAAGTAAATGATTTTAGTACAAAAATGAAATAAAATGGCTGATTTATAATATAAATATGTAATACCAGGTCTACAAGTATGAAATGCGGATTTTTTTCAATCTTGCCGCGCAACCCGAGTGTATAGTTCAAAGTTGCAACACATATGGCGTTTTGTTAAGTTATCATTAAGTGTCAAATGCGTATAGGTTATAACTTGAAAAGTGATCATATAGTTTTGTTTTACTGTCTTAAAAATGTCAAATTTTGTGCCAAATAAAGAGCATTCGCGGACAGTACTACTGTTTTGTTTTCATTTGAAAAAAACTGCTGCTGAATCATACCGACTGCTTCGAGAAGTTTATGGTGAATATGCTCCATCGCAAGATACGTGTGAACGATGGTTTCGGCGTTTCAAAAGTGGTAACTTTGATCTTACAGACAAAGAACATGGAAAACCCCAAAAAAAATATGAAGATACAAAATTGGAAACATTGCTACAGGAAGACGATAGTCAATCACAAAAAAAACTAGCAGAGCAGTTAGGCGTTAGTCAACAAGCTGTTCCAATCGCCTACGTGAGATGGGTAAGATCCAGAAAGTCGGCAGATGGGTTCCACACGCATTGAATGAGAGGCAGATGGAAAAACGCAAAAACACTTGTGAAATTTTGCTTGCACGATACAAAAGAAAGTCTTTTTTGCATCGTATCATTACTGGCGATGAAAAATGGATTTATTTTGAAAATCCCAAACGCAAAAAATCATGGGTGAACCCAGGCTCACCATCCACATCAACTGCAAGACCGAATTGCTTTGGCAAAAAGACAATGCTCTGTAGTTGGTGGGACCAAAAGGGTGTGGTCTATTATGAATTGTTAAAACCTGGTGAAACAGTTAATACCCAACGCTACCAACAACAACTGATCGAATTGAACCATTCGCTGCTCATAAAACGACCAGAATACGAAAGAAGACAGCACAAGGTAATCTTTCTTCATGATAACGCTCCATCACATAAGGCAAAAGCAGTTTGCAACATATTGGAGGCACTCAAGTGGGTAGTGCTACCCCATGCCGCTTACACACCAGACTTGGCCCCTTCAGATTACCACTTGTTCGCATCGATGGGTCACGCACTTGCCGAGCAGCACTTTTGTTCATATGAAAATGTGAAAGAATGGCTAGATGAATGATTTGCGGGGAAAGGGGAAGAGTTCTACTGGCGAGGTATTCACAAATTGCCTGAAAGATGGGAAAAATGTATAACTTCTAATGGAGCATACTTTGAATAAATAAACTTTTACTGTTCTTTTGAGTTTAATGTGTTTTATTTTTTTTTTAAATCCGCATTTCATACTTGTAGACCTGATACATACCTAAATATAAATAATTCTTCAGTTTTCATTTATTTAATATTTTATTACCTGTAACACATAAACCATCGTTCTTTAATAAGCTATTTGTAAAACAATATATTAATGTTTTGTTTGAAATATGAAAATTTGTGAATTTTCTGAAGTGCATATATGGAAGGTATATATAACCAGTAATCAAACATTTTGAATGAAATATTACTGTTCGATTTAAAAGCCTTAAAGTGCCTTTTCATTGACCTGAAAAGAAATTGTAATCAATCTATTCTCCTGAATCTAATAAAAAAAAAAAAAAAAATACGCGGGGCTAGAAAAGTCTTCGATAAGCCAAGCAAGTGATCGACCGCGAAAAGCTGGCAAGGATTTAATGCTTTGAAAACTAAACCTTTAGAAAAGATCGTTAGATTAAACTGATTTAACAAAATTATAGTAAGTTATCATCAGGTCAGAGATTCGTCGATATGGCAGTAAAGTGTAAAAGTTTTATATTAAGATAAGAAACTGCTTGTATTTCACTGCTTACTTAGGAAGATTTCTGGCATTCAGAAGCTTCAGAACTTTTGATTCAAGCGGATTTGCGTAGAGATATACATAAAATCAGGGAAAAATTCACTCACATATAATTTTTACTTTCAACTAAAACTACGTTCACAGCTCTAAAATTAATAGACTATACGCTATGAATTATGTTCACTGTTGATTGTCATTAATAAGTCTAAATTAACAGCTCTAAATTAAATAGGTTATGCGTTGTCGACTGTCAACTGTTTTTCAAACTTATATTTAGTGCGTTGTTTTGAGACAGACATATAAACACACATTAGCTAACTTACTTTACATAACCTGAAAAAAACTGTCGCGCAAATTTCAGCAAATTTCGGAAATCGTGAAACGAAAAAGAATTGCTGTAGTTGCTTTTATAATTGTGTTATTAAAATTTAGTAAGTAATCACGATTTCGCTGATGGCAGGTTTGATAAAAGTCACATAAATGCATTTATTCCATCGTAGTTGGATTGAAAAAACATAGATATAACAACATTCGTAACGCATCATTTTTCATAACTGTGAACGCTGTCATTACACATTACAATTGTCTACTAAATTTATCCACAACGTACAGTGCATAATTTTAATGCTGTGAATGCAGCTTTAAAGCTAAGTATCATACCGGAAGTGAAATGCAAATGAATACAGAGAATAGGACATGTGTTGAGAAGGCAGAATGATAAAGATATCTTGATAGCAAGAGTATTTATTGATCACTGGGAAGACCTCGTAAAAGATAAAGATATTAGCTGTCCAAAATCCAAGCAAGTATTACTATACCAAGATTATTAAAGTAAAGGTTGTCTCATAACTTGTAGTGGTGGGGATAAATAACGAAGCTGAACGTCATCTGTATGCTAACGGGACGTCTTTGTTTATCGTATATGTTATATACACGTGAAGTTTGATTTTTGGGTATAAATATCAAAATATCGTTTAATTTTTTGATTTTCTACTTGTTTTAATGTATTTTTTCTTTGAAATGAATGTTTCTTCGTTCTAAATAAATTTTCTTACATTCATTTTTGTTGTGAAGTGAAATATTTCAATATTTTAGTTTTAGGGTAGTTTCGTAACTACCCTGATATTCATCAAATTGAAAAAATGCATAGAACATATAAGATTTGTTTTCTTATAAACAATTTATATTGTATAGTTTTTTCTGTTAAGACAGTTCTGTTTATAAATGAAATATTTTAAGTTTTTTAGTACCAGTTTTAACCCAGAAACACCCCCTAAGAAAGAAAATTTTGAGATATTATGCCTATATTTGATTCTGGTTCTACTCTATTGTACCAAATTTTATTAAAATACGTCCAGCCGTTTTTAAAAACTGATATAAACTCCAATTTTATTAATTACTATATTATTATAGCAATTTGTTTTTCTATTTTTATTTAAATATACCTAAAATTTTATTTGTATTCGATTTTTTTGTTATTTATTAACTATAATACAAATACCCATCACCTTAAATTTTATATAAATCAGCATAAAAGTTCCTTAGGGATTTATTTATAATTTATTCAGTAGAACTGTCTTGAAATAAATATCTATTATGAATTTAGTCAATAAAAATATTTAAAAACATGCAACATCTATATTAATTCTCTATGCTAGTTTGAACTACGCATACATGTGACGTATTCCCTCTCACGCTCTGATTGGTCAGAAGTTATGAGACAACCTTTACTTTAATAATCTTGCTACTATACAAGATTAGCTATCTTGTATATTAATCAAGAGCGGCTTTTATGTAAGAAATAATGGGCAATTCCCCTCCAATGCAAATGTTTCTTTTTATATTTTAAAATCTTAACATTTTTAAATTTTACTTAATGATAATAACAACCCATTTAATATAATTCCAAAGATATAAAGATGTTGAAATTCTTATTTAATTTTTAATTTAAATCTTTTAGATCATTAAATCCTAACAGCCTGTTTATTTTATACGCTACGTTCAATTTGACTTCGCGCGATTGTTCAAACAGCAGCGCTCCCACCAGCAGCGGAGAAATGCAGGGACAAAAAGGGTACAGGCCCAGGGCGCCCCCTCTTAGGGGCAAATAATGTCCATTTAAACGATCTTCTGACATATTTGAAAACAGTGTTTCGAAGATAGTTGTTTAAATATTTTTTTACACTTTGCGTTCACAATAATATCATTGTTACACTAAAAACAGATAATCGGGTATATTCTGTAAGAAATGCGTTAAAATTAGCGTCAGGTTAATATTTTTATTTTAACTCCATGTCTAACCTCATTATCCAAAAATGCTATTCTGTAAGAGCATTTGTTAAGGTAAGCGTTAATACAATATTTGTTAACGCGGGGTGCTAACTCACCTCGTAGAGAGGCTAATATTTACTACAAGCGCATGCGCTGCTACGTTGAATTTTAACAGGAGTGTCAAATGCCAAGAGAATCTTAACCTAATATTTCGGTATTGAATTAAATATTCAGTGGAGAAATTTATTTTAAAAATGGAACAGAAATGTTTGGTCCTGTGATACTTATTATAACTGGTTTCCACAGTGTATTAAATAAAAATATAACTTTATTCAACTTTTATTTAGTCAATTTATATACTACATTGTATTTTGAATAAAATGTGAATTATATGTTCATTCTATTTTTAAAAAGGTGTTCGGTGATATTGGAATAACACTGTTGTGATCGTCATTATCAATCTCATCAATTGTTTCTTCAAATAATACACCATTAAAATGTACTGCGATATTTTGTAGCTTTCAGATGATTATAATTTTAAGTTCTGTGTCTCAACAAAAACCAAAACTGCTCTTCAATACTCCATTTACTTCCTTTCTATACAATTACTTGAACTTGCGTCTGGGTTACCTGTATCACAGAAATTACGAAGCGTCATTCTTAGCTCTACTGTAAAGAATTCACTTTAAAAGTAATAGAAAGTTTGAATTTTGTCTTATAATAATTAATATTCCTACCGTATTGTGTTTTATTAATTTTTTTAAAGTAATCATTTACTTAGATAGGATCAGCCATTTTTGCAAACTAAACACCAGCGTTAACTTTTAAAGCCACCGTTTTAGTAGGCGCTTATTGTAGAACGTAAACTGGATATTTTAACGCCGCCGCGCTATAATTTTAATACATATATGTTTAGCGAATAGCATTTAGGTTAAAAATGGTGTTAAAAAAATTAACGTCAGTTTCTGACGCTAAGATTTTAACATCATATTTAGAGAATAGACCTGAATAGAAGCTATTGTTAAACTGTTTTTGGTGACTTTTTATTTTGAGAAATTTGCAGTACTACTCGTCTACGGCGTGACATTGATAACCTAAAATATTTTAAAATGTTTATTTAATACAATTTGTACGTATTTCCATGTAAGACAATTATTTCATAATATTATTATTATGAAAATTCAAAAAGAAAGTTTGTTGTTCAGGTGCATCTGTCGAATTACTGTTGTGTTGTGTCATTATAGAAATTGTTTTATTATACCTTGTTGCTATTGTGACCACATTTCACAAAAATCCCTAGATTGTATTCCGATAATTTTTAAAAATGAAATTTTAAAATTTCTGTAAAATAAGTGACGCAAAGTATAAAAAATAGTAAGAAGACATATTATACTTAGTTTAGAGCCTAATTATATCCTAACACTACACATAAAATTTAATCACATACATTGTCTAATGTTAATTTGTTTAATCATTCTGAAAGTTCTAGAAATTTTTGATACAGCTTTTGATTGACAGGTAAAAATACATTCTTTTGTTTTACCTGTCAATTTCATGCGATCCGTGATAATTTAAAAAATAAATTCGTTATAAATTTTCCTACGTTTAATAGTAAAAGAAATAAAAAAAATAAAATAAAAATATCAAAATTGATTGCAAAAGTTTTCGATATCATTAAAATCGGGTACAAATTATCTTTCTATTGATACCATTACGGATCTTGTAAGTTAATATGGATAGCAGAAATCGCACAAAATATAAAGTTCAATGTTATTCTCCTATGTTCCGGGGTAAAGGTTGTTACCTTGTATATTAAAAAGTAGGGGCGATAATATGCAACCTTGGCGTACTCCTGCGCTTAATTCATCATTTTCATGGTGGAGTCACAGGCGTAACAGGGGCGAGAGGTGTGGTGTTATATTTGAAAGTTTGAATTTCATGGTGGCGTTAGGAGCGTGGTAAATGCGTGTTCTCGATTCAGATAGTAGTTGTATCTAACCTAAAAGTTTATACAAGTATTCGGAGTAAACGGTTGTTAAATTTCATTAAATATGCCATCAAATCGAAGGAGACGTCTAGTTCTTTTATATACATATTTAGACTTACTCGTATGTATAGAAACAGAAGGCAACAGGCAGATTATTTTAACTTGTTGCAAGAAATAAGGCACAGAAAACAGACACAGACAGATACTTCAATTACATGAGAAGAATTAAATAGTATTTTTTACTTGACACCAGAGGCGGCCGATGAAGCATGTTTGGGAGGGCGATCAGCATGATCGGACACGCTCGTGCTTTATCGTTGCTATACTACTGTTGAGCGATATACTACGAACTTGTTCGATCATACCAATTGCCCTCCCACACATGCTTCACCGGCCGCCGCTGGTTTAGAATTCTGTTGGCCCCTGCTTGGGGGCTTATTACCATTGTACTTGGGGTGTAGTACCAGTATACCCACTGCATGATACTTCAACAGACCACATGTTTCAAACCAAATACATAATAATAAACTTGATTACTGTCGACAACATTGTAAAAGTCGCTATTTCGCTACATCAATTTAAGTTTTGTTTTTTTTTTTTTTGTGGTAAATTAATATAAGTGTCATGCTTCAGATCTTACCATTCCAAAAAAATATATATCTGCCCCCATGGTTTCATGATTTCCGCTGTATATATTTATAAATAAGGTGGTTATAGGTTAGGTTGTTTACAATTTTGACGTGAAAAGCAGCGAAATGCGCATGCCCGATGGTGCGGCCAGTGCTCAGAGTTGAACTTGCGACACCGGGCTTTCGACATCAAGCCTACCCAATCACGCTACGGTTTTTTTTTTTTTTTTTTTTCAGAACAGAGCAACCCTGTTGACTGTATTTCTTGTTCCACGCTTTTAGTCCAGCATGAAAATAATACATAAGTGGAGAATCTTTGATTCGGATCCATCAACACGAACGTTTGCAAAATTGCTACCGACCAGTTGTCGAATAAGATGTGAAAGATATCTTGGAGTAGAATTCCAATTATCGAAAAGCAACTATTTATTACAATGAAAGTGTTATTAAACGAAAATAGTACCATGTGTTTGTTTTACTAATGCCAAACTTGCAACTGTAGCTTACAATATATTGACATTGACAAACATTTAACTTTTCTATTTGTAATACATTTTCCAGATGAAATAAATGATATTGAATGTTTTCAGTGAGGATCGCGGATGTCCATAAACAATAATTTAAACTGGGACAATTTGAACTCGAATACAGAGATACTAGTACATAGTGCATCTGCGTACGATGGCCGATGGACTCTAACTCTGATAATAGATCGTGGACTGTATATAGCACATGCATAACACGCTTGCAACGAACGTGCATGAACCATTCATCATAGCATATCGCATAAATACATGAATCATGCATGTGTGTGTGTGCTTTTGAGGGACAAAGGGCTCTTCCAACAGACTAACACTGACCCACCGCATGTTACGACAACTTCATAAGGTTACTAACTTTCAGTGTCATATGTATTTTGTAACAGATGTTTATTCAGTCCAATAACACTTTAACTTCTTATAACGCGTTTTCATGTTTTGTGGTAATATTTTTGAAAACTAGTTGAATATTTGTATAAATCTTATATAACCAACATATAATTTTCATTTAAATTTGTTATTAACGTAAAATTATCATATTTAAATATGAATAGATTGATATAGCTGTTGCTTCTTGATGGAAATGTTGAAAAATTAAAAAAATTTGAAATAAAATTAAAAGACTTGGTTTAAGTACATTAATATACTTTAAAATATCTTGGTATGTGTATACATACGAGGGTCAGTTTTTAAATAAGAACCGTTTGCACATCCAATTCGCGCACAGCGTTCCCCGCAGTCGTTTTACCGACTTATGCCTTCTTTGATAATTTGCCAACGTTGTCAGTCAGTTTGAAGTTGCTAGCAAAGGAAGACGATATTGTGCAGCAATTTAATATCAGCTATGTCCATTACTAATCCCGCCGATTGCGAAGTACGCGTTGTGATTCGGTTTTTAAATAAAAAAACTCGTCCTACCGAAATCTATCGGCTACTCATTGTATGGGGAAGGTGTGATAAATGAAGAGAATGTGCGAAAGTGGTGTTTTTTATTTAATTTTATTTAATGGTGGAAGAACAAACATCCATGATTAGGAACGTTCTGACCACTCAACCATAACCACAATACAAGCGTTGCTAGAGAAGTTTAAATGGAAATGTCTCAACCACCCACTTTATAGCCCGGACCTGGCACCTTCTGACTATCACCTCTTTACCAAAATTGAAGGTATTATTACGCAGAAAATGGATGCAAACAGATGATGACGTCAAAGACACTGTCAAAGGTTGGTTAAATGGACTGGCGACCAACTTCTACGACTAGAGCATTGTCAAACTCATCGCCCGTGCGGAAAAATATCTCGAGCGGAACGTGGATTACTTCGGAAAATAGCGAAAGAATCATATAATATGTATATTGTACAATTGTTGGTATGTATGTTCTATTCATCTTCTGGTATATCTTCATTTACCCGGTAACGCGGAGAGATTTTTATTGTTAAAAATCATGCATTTTTTTCTCAAAGCCGTGATCGTCCACAAATTTGGAAAAAGCTGAACATATCACGGATACGTTAACGGCACAGATAGCTTTTAGTTGACGACATACGTTTGTTAATATAATCGCTGAAATGTGTAAAAAATACATAATATTACGTGTGTAAATATTACGTTTTTTTTTTTACCATAAAAACCATAAAATTGTCTTACAGTTAAAAATGTTACTGAACTGAAAATAACTAAGTAAGTAGGTAATAATCGAAAACTAAATATTATTTAAAACATGTAAAATATTATTTTAAGTTGTAAATTAATATGTAAGTTCTTTCGATTAATTAATCGCCACAGTTTTACAATTCATAGCTAAACCAAGACCATTACAGAACTGTATAAAAATACTTAAAATTGAATAAGTGTTTATATTGGTTATTTTTTAAATGTTATAAAAGTATTTTGAATATTTTTCAGCTATGAGAAGGGACAAACTATTTGTTGTTCAATTTTTACATGGAGAGATGATGAAACGTCTTTATTGGTGCATTCAAAATGTATGAAAGTGTTTTTGGATCAGGTTTATCGAATATTTGTACTGAAAGCAGAATTGGAAATATCGGTTTGTTCGTTGGCAATTTATACTATTAACGACATCATCACAACAGTTTTGCTGTTAAATGATAAGAGGGTACTTCAAATTCATAGGTAACACTCTCCTTAGCCCCTTAAATAATCTCCTTATTGAAAACTGCACCGAACAGAGAATAGTATATTCTGTAACAAGGTTGGAATGAGAAAATTCGATGCGAGTGGAACCACGAGCAACGAATTTTCTCTTCCAACCGAGTCACAGACCCTACTTTCTCCACGACCACCAGAAGGAAAAAAAAATTAACAAATAATTATTTTAACAAACATTTTATCTTAACAAATAATTTATATTACACAACCAATTAATCAATTAATTAAACTATTTTTTTTTATTTATTATTTGTTTAATTTTAATTTAATTTGCCGCACATCGGCCACTATTTTAGGTTAGGAATTTATCTTGCATTTATTTAATGTAAACGTTGCATATATCTTAATGTAACCCTACAAAAACAAAAGACAACAAGTATGGAATAGTTGTTCCATAACAAGTGATGGAATACACGCAAAATGCATAAGAAGATAAGTGCTTTAGAATAAAATTCCAACTCTTGTGTTAGAATATTAACTTTCTGTAGTCAAAATTGGTTTTAGAATTGGTAAATTCTATAGTGGTCGTGGAGAAAAGTATTTTTTTTACTTGATTGAAGACTGATTTATAACTACAATAATATTCAAACATATTTTATGCATTTATCCCACTTCGCTTACGTTTCAACACGTATAAAATAGTTAAAGGTCCAATGCGACAGGCGAAAGAACTATTCTGAACCTGGGCTTATAAGTCTCAGATGCAAATTCATGCAATTATCATTGGCCTGGGCCAGTGGCCGGCCAACTTTATAGACTTAAGAGCCAAATTCACCCTTTTCGGCATCTGGAAACATTTTAAAGAGCTATAATTTTGTTTAAATACACTTTTTAGCATTATTTAATGAGTACTGCATAAATATACATAAATAAATCACAACATGTAATCAAAACATGCATAAAAATGCATGAAAATGAACTTTTGCGAGAATATTTTATTCCTTATTAACTTAATTGGAATAGTCACACGAATATCCTCAAAGAGCCGCGGATAACCGACCCCTGGCCTGGGCTAGTATGTGTGATCTTTTCTACAAGATATGTCTAGTATACAAATATCCATAACTACGTCTAAAATGGATTTGCTACATTTTTCTTCCACTTTAGGTCCTAATTATTTCTCAGGGACATTAGTTTTCTCCAAGCGCTTGTCGTTTTGAGGTTTATTTGGTTACATTCCTGTTGTGGAAGGAGATCAGTTGGCTTAAATATGTTTATTCATACACATTAGTGATAACTCGATTATGCTAATAACGTTATTCGTATATTATTATTCAATATGGTGCAATAATCCTTTAGAACATATAACGAAACGTAGTAAATGACATGAGCCGTATTGCAAATTCCAATTAAGAGTTCGGAATTTCGCAGCAGAAATGATTTAAAATAGAATAAATTTCCACTTTGGCACAAAAACATGTTTAGAGTGTATTGCCCTACGAGCAAATGTGGTAGTTCAAAATAAAAGCAAATATGTCGTACTAAAAAATAATTAACTGTTATTCTTTTCATGTAAAACTGTGTGTTCCATTTTGTTCTTGATTGGCAGTATTTGAAATACATCGTTGGAAACACGTAACACTACTTGAAATACCGCTATACTCCCTACAGTAGAAACGTCATCATCTCCAAATTCGATAGCGCCACGATCCATGTACTACAGCACTCTATATGTGTTTTTATGTGCTGCAAGAGAGAAACGAGAATATACAGGACGCCCAAAAACATAATCGTATATGAAAGGAATTTTTGTTCAAATATAATCAAATTTAATACAAGCTATAATATTTGAAATTTAATTAAAGAATTGATAATTATAAAGGATGTTTATGTCAAGTTCAAAATGACGTCATATGTAGTAATAAAATGCAACCAGTGCAATAGCTCTAAATTCCCAAGCAATAGTTGAATTAAATTTTAGTTAAACTAGGAAAATTTTACTGTACCGCTTGTCCCATTTAACCAGGAATGTTGGGTATCTCGAAAACTGCAGGAGATATAACTTCGGTTAAATTAGGCCAAATTAGCACTATAATTAGTGCTTTTGAACGACACTTTTATTCCACAGGAAAGGGGTTATCCTGTGGAATAATTTTTTTCTAAACTTTCGCTCATTGTGGAGTTTATTTGCGAAAAAAAAAAAAAAAATTAAAAAACATTTTGTTTTATTTTATTTATTATATCTAATTAAAACAATGTAAGTGACATATTATGACCAAAAATGATTTTTAACATAAGTTTTTCAAGCTAGCAATGGAAGAAAAGTCAGAATTGTCGAGCGGTGTGTAAAACGTAATATTACGGACACCACAGGAAAGGGGTTAATTTATTTTGAAGAAAGTATAAGTAAAATACTAAAATTTGCCAAATTTAATTTTCCCTTATGACCAGTGAAGTCCTTCTGTCAGTTTCCATCAGTTTCTGGAAACGGGTGTAGAAATACTTAAGTGCAAATGCAATACGAAAACTCACTATGGAAACCGATTGTTATAAATTGTGGTGACACAACTGCCTTTAACTTTTTATTAAGAATGGTAAAAGATTTTAACCAAAACTATTTTTAGCCAACTTTTTTATTGCTTTCCAGTGGAGTAGTATTAACATATTTTTTTTAATGTAACTTAAGGCTTTTTATTATTAAAATTTATTTTTATTTTATTTATCAATTTATTTTTTATAGAAGAAGCATTAAATATAATATACATTCATTCCGTGGGTTAAATTTTAAGAAATACAATATAATTTTATTTAACATCTTGTATACGAGGGTTGCTTTTTATATTTCGGGATTTGAGAACAAAAATAATTATTTATCAACAAAAGTGGCTTTATTGTTTTTCAAAATATTCTCCATGAAGATCAATACACTTTTCATGCGTTTGAACCATTTTTCGAAGCAATTTTTCCACTCCGATTGAGGCATTTTCTACTCCGATTGTCAAATTATATGGGACCGAACGCGAACAAATATTTTTGACGGCCAAATGTTCATGCAATAGTGAATATATGAATGTCCAAGGATTCCTCAATCTCACGATAAGTCACATGACGATCTTGCAGTTTTAGTTCACGCACATCATCAATGTTTTCCGGAACAACAACTGATTTAGACGACCTTCACGAAATTCGTCCTTAAGCGAACTACGGCCACGATTGAAGTCGGCAAACCAACGATAAACAGTAGTCTTTAATAGTAGAGGCTCTAGCCAGGCTTCAAGTGAAAAAAAAAAAAATGCCTCAAAAAAATTATCAAATTGTATTTTCAATCACTGGATACTTTTGAAGGGCCTTAATTTGTTTTCCCCAAGACATCACAAAACCACGGTTCACTCCCAAAGCACGTAATTTTTCATGTTTTTAGTAAATTGGACATCAAAATAGCAACAATGTTTATTCAAAAACTTAGTTTTCGTTAATAATGACCCATTTTCCTTAAGTTTTGCATATAATACCTACAATTTTTACGACCGTTCAAAAGCTACGAAAAACGAGTGAAAATAACCTTTTTTTTTGACGTTCCTTTAAATTTAATTTGTAAATGTCAGAATTTCAATTGTTTTCTGAATTTTGTCTATAGCAGAAATAAGATATTCAAAATGACAATTTATAATAAAACTATTATTATATAAGCTCGGTATCACGGTATAAATATAAAGTAACGAGCAAAGTATCTGAAATACAGATACAAGATACTTAAATTTAAATATCTAGATACAGATACAGATACATATTTCAAAAAGTATCTAATTTGTATCTAGATACTTGAAAAAGTATCTAGTTACTGTATCTAAATACTTGTAACTAGATACATTACAACACTGATTATACGTTGTCGATTGCTGGTAATTTTCCAAACTTTGTAGTTAGTGAGTTGTTTTAATGAGACAGATATATACATAAACACATTGGCTATTTCGGTCTATAACGTACAGAAAGTTTACATTGTATGCCTTTACATAATGTAACAAAATGTCATCGCGCCGATTACATCAAATCTCACCCAAAATTACAAAAACGAATACTAAATATGCCAACGGAGTGGCCGAGCGCATTAAGTCGTGTGGTTTTAGACTGGTAGAAACAGTCTGAACTGGGCGGTCGGTGGAGATATTATTCGGGTGAGAATAATATGTTTACATTACTCTCATTTTCACAATCATTCACCCCTCATCCAGGTGTAGGAGCTCGCCCCCTGGCATCGGCGATTAGCCTCGTTGCAGAAATAGGCCGATGTAAAATAACTAAATAAACAAAAAACACTAAATACGATCAAGTTAGGTTAGGTTTAGTTAGTAAAAATCTAGGAGAGCAGAATTAGTTGGTCTAAAGACACATAGATGTCATAAAGAAATAAGCAGAAATTCTAAATTTATCTTTTACACTTTTCGTAACCCACTAATTTTCTTAGCTGTAAACGCTGTCTTTAACGTTAAAACTATCTACTAAACTTATCCACAATGCACAGTGAACAATCTACTAATTTAAAGAGCTCTGAACACAGCTTTACTCTACTCTAAGAACAAATGCTTCTTTAGGCAGCCTATCTTATAGCTAGGAATTAATTTCTTAAATAAAAATCTTAACCATAGAGATGCTATAATATGAACACTTTTAATCTAGCATGAAAGAATTATTTAAAAAAGAGAAATTATTTTGTTTTTTTAACACCCTATAGTTGTTCGAAGAAGATAGAGAAAAGCATATACAATTCCTTCGAGAAAGATAAATATAGAATACATCTTTATATACGAATAAAAAGAGAGGGAAAACTTAAGGAAAGACAAGGAATATGTTTGTGTGTGTTAGAGTGAAAAAGGAAAAAAGATAGGAAGCAGGAAGCCGGGAAATATAGAAGGGGTTTATTCCTTCTTATCAAATTCTCATACATAATATAAAAGAAATATAAATTTGATCTTGGCTTTTAGTATGGAGAAGTCCGATGTCTATCATAAGAGCGTGCATGTCATTGCGAAAGGTTTTGGATATGCAGTGATTGGAGATTTCCCTTGGATTACAAGGATATTTCCTCACTTTATCCTGAAAGTTTTACAGATGTTTTCTTTAAAATTATTTCACCTAAAATGAAACATAAAATTAGTTTAGAATAACTAATGCTTTGGCGACGATGCTTTGGCCTTGTGATTTTTTGACCAGACCAGCAAAACAACCACTGGTAATAATTTTATGCACTGATGACCCGCAGAATAACCGTCAATCATACAAACATCTGAATTTTATTACTTATACATTATATACCTTAATCAGATACAGATATACCATTCTACATTTTGAATAAATTACATAAATTTAATGGTATTTAAAGAAAGAAAACAATTATGATGCATATTTTGTTATTAAACCTGTTATATCAGGGATGGGGAGTCGGCAGAAAAATTTACGACTCCCGAGTCGGTATTTTTGAAAACCGATTTCGACTCCCGACTCCGACTCCCGCTTCATAATGATGATATATAATAAGAAACATGAATAAAAAGTAGTTATTATTTGTTAGTTTTAAAAATAAATAAATAATTAAACTTGCAAAGAACAGCTGCCCAGTTTCAGCTTTACCGTGGTTTATTTCTAAGTATTTGTTTAAGTACACGGAACTTTTGCCCTACGTTTAAGTTAGTCAGAGAGAACAGTACAGTTTACAGCTGATTTACAGCGCTCGCAGCGCGGCCATCGGTCATTGTTGAGCTCAATAGCAGCTGCTGTGTACAGTATCAGCGTACTGGTAGCTGATTTCAACCATTTCTTTTGTCAACCATTCATTTGTTTTGTTGTTCGATAAAGAGAATATTCTGACAAAATTTAATTATTATTTCAATGTTATTTCTTTACTTCCTTCAAATACATATTCAGAAAAATGGTGGAAAATGAAAAACAGAATGAGTATATACAGGGCCGGCCCGACGAATTCTAGCGCCCCGGGCAAATATTTGAATTGCGCCCCTTAATGAATGATAAGTATATTTAAAAAAAAAATATTATTTATATTGGTTTTAAGCTCATTTTTGAAAATATATTATAAAAAAAAATAAAATTATTAAAAAGTACGTGACTTATGCTTACCTATTACCATAAAACAATTTCACTCACAAAAGCTCGAAAAAAAAATATATATATACAAAATATAAAATTCAATATCCTTAATTTTGCGCTCCATGCTTCGTCGCGCCCGGTTCGCCCGGGCCTCGGGCCGGCCCTGAGTATATAACTACATATCATGCGGCCCGAGAGAATTTTGCTTGTCAGAAAAATGGCCCGGGGTTGAAATGAGTTTGACACCCTTGATATAAACAAATACCATGTGTTTAAAAAGAAATTACATAGTGGTTGGCTGTGGAAAAATAAAATAATGTGCACTGCAAGCTTTAACTGTCAATTAATTAACTGTCATCACTGTTGTTGTCATAAGTTTTTATTGAAAATTCAATTAAGCTACAATTATAATGGTTTTTACAATAGAACACAAAAAAATTATGATTGAATCGTATTTTCGAAATGGTGTTCAAGTGAACGGTGAATGAATTTATAGTACGGTGTCATGTTTAGAGGAATTTCGGCTACAATTTTCAGATAACACTTTCCTTGAAGGAGATTTTTACAGCGCACTTAGACGATGTGTTGATTTATTCCAAGATACAGGGAGCATTACTCATAGAGATAGAACTGGAAGGCCAACAGTTCGTACTCAAAATACAGTTGATAATGTTCGTCAACGTATGAACGAGCAACCCACTACATCACTACGTACACTGTCTTCTTGCTTTACATGAGTTGCTGCCAGCAGATCACAAGAATTGTGTATTGCCACTGGTTCCAACAAAATTTAATTAATAATGATGATTTGTTAAATTTAACGTTTTTTTCTGACGAGGCCTGGTTCACCCTATCGGGTTATATTAATTCACAAAACATGAGGTTATGGAGTGCTCAAAATTCTCATACTTTTCGTAAAACTCCCCTTCACCCGTTAAAAGTTGGTGTTTGGATTGCTGTGTCTCGAAGACGTATGATCGGACCCATATTTTTCCACGAAACTGTTACTGCTCAGAGATACCCGAATATTGTACGTTAATTTATTAATCAGGTTCATGAAGATGAGCTCTAGTTAGAATTACCGAACAGTGTGCCAATATAACTCCTCAAATTCTTATAAATGCTTTTGATAGTATGAAAAGACGAGTAAATTTATGTCTGCAGGAAAACGGTGATCATTTTGAACAGCTTCTTTAGTATTTTATGTTTATTTTTCTTTACCTGTGAAATCAAAAAATATATTGTATATAATGTATAAATTTTTATTTATTGTATATAATGTATAAATTTATATTTAGCTGGCTAATATGGTGTGTAGACTAATGGCCAATAAAACAATATAATTAAAAAAAATTAAACATAATTTCCAATTTTAATGATTACAAAGTCTGTGCCTAAACGTTAGTCAACTGTTATATAAAGCTTGCAATAGACATTATTTTATTTTTCCACAGCCAACCCTTATGTAATTTCTTTTTGAACTCATGGTATAAATATTAATAAATTTCAAGGGTTTGGAATAAAACACTTGTAAGTGAAGAGTCCAAGAGGGGCAGGTGCCTCCCCCCTTGCATCTTACTGCGGGCGCCCATTGTGGTTACCCTGACCATACTACATTGATAGTGTGATCATTATTTCACTACGGTTATTGAGGGTTAATACTGCACAAAATTAAAACTGCACATTTAGAATTTAAAGCGACACAACAAAAGAAGCCGTGCACTAGCGAACAAAGCATCCAGAAATGCTGATAAACTAATAAATGAAGTTATTATAAATGGCACAGGTAGGTAGTACGTTAATACCGATATATGAAGGATGATAATTAATGTACCGTCATATAGTGTTAGACTGAAAGCTGGTTTAAACTATAATATAAATGTGTCATATTTTGTTCAATTTAGTAAACTTGACAGCCTTATTTTATATAATAACAATAGTAGAGCTTATTGACGTGTCAACAAGTCACTAGCAAATGCAGGCTCGCGGTAGGATTACAGCTAAATTGTTTGTTGTGGTCTTGAATATTGTGGGTAGAAACAATTATGGCTACTGCTGCTGCTGACATAATCGCTTCTAGATGCTATTGATTGCGTAATGAATATTACTAGACAATTCATGGGACAAACTTCATTCATAACCCTTCTCTTATCTACGGTTATATTTCAAAATATTTAAATCACTGTTTGTTTAAAGTGATATATAAAGTATATATGATATATATACTTTGTGGTATTTCGTATTCCGTAAGACAAAAGTTACTACAATATTTAGTAACATCTTACTACAAAAGTTCCTATCATAGTAACTATCAAATGTTGATGTTTATAAGTAATAACTTAGTTCTTATGAGATAAAAATGTCGGACATTTGATTTTAAGTGTAATTTTTAGATGTAATAGAAAATGAAGAAGATTAGTAAATAATATAAATTAAATATATATAAAATATGTATGTATGAGTGTAGGTAAATGTTTATATTGCAGAAGATGAAATATATTAAAGATCAAAAAAAAGTTACTATTAAAGTCACTATAAAAGTTATCTTGTAGTAACGTTACTACACGGTAACTATTATAGTAACTTTTTACAGAATTGATCTGATACAGATATCTGTTTATTTTTTATTTTTTCGATCTCATATTTGGTTTTTACACATTTCAGATGATTATAAGACTATATCCACAAGAAAATCAGTTTTTGTCTGCTGTCCGTCTGTCAAAAATGGCTAAATACATTTTCACGTAATGTGGTATTAAGATAGAGCAAGACCAGGATTCGAACATAGGCTATATACCATCACAAAATTTTCATTCTAAGAAGGGTGTTCCACGGTTAATATTATTCACTAAAAACTTAAAATACTTCCCTTATTATTGACTTCACAGAAAAATGTATATAATAAAAATTGTTTATAATATAAAAACAAATCTTATTTGTTGTATGATTTTCTTCAATTGGATGAATATTTAGGGAGTTACAGGAGGGACTTAAAACTGAACTTCTGAAATATCTACCTTATTATTGGCTTGACAGCGAAAATATATATTTCAAAGATTGTTTATAACAATGAAACAAATCTTTTTTATTGCGTGAATTTATTAGATGGATGAGTATTCAGGGAGCTACAAGGGTGTACCCTAAAACTCATGCCTTGAAATATTTCACTTAATATTTACTTCACTTCAAAAATGTATATAAGAATATATGTTTAGAATGAAGAAATTTCTGTTTAACACAGTTTTTAATAAGAATATTAAAAATTGTTTTATGTTATATTTTTTTATTTCATAGAGAAATATTATTATTAATTTAACTAATTAAAATGTAATGGGGGGTTCAAACACCCCACCATACCAGTTATGTAACTAAAAATCACTGTACCAGTTAAAGGTTAACAGCTTTTAGGTGCAAATAACCAACGTTGCTTTGCGCCAAAAATCTAAAAAAAATCTATTTGTTTATAAAACTGAGATCTTCGATAAAAGGACAACGTTTTCAGACGATTAAAAAGAAGAAAACTAAGTCTGATTTAAGAGCGATCCCGAAAAGTAGTAACACCTAAAAGGAGTGCTTTCAGAAATGGAAAAAGCATTGCTAGCAGTGATGGAAGAGACCATTTGGAAGAGTTCAAAAAAAAAATTCGAGTCTTTTTTGTACATGTAGTGTTGGATGTACGTAGGGAACGACTGCAGCACAGTTGGTTAGTGGGTGGCTTGCTATGCATAAGGTAACACGTTCAACTCCCGGTGCCAGCAAATATTTCTAAAATAGATGCTCAGTTGTCCATTCTCGGAAAGCAAAGGGTCTTTGAGGTCTTTGCTCATGAGAATTCCCCCAAAAACAAATAAAAGTAGTTCGGATTCCACGTTAAAAGTCCCACACTCTGTGTGATACAGGCAACACGCATTACACAGGTGTATGCGGGGAAAAATATACCCTCTCTATTGAGTAGAAGGATATACGATGATGAGTGTTTGTCATGGAACTTCGTATAATTTTACATATATCTTAACTCATGTCTCTTGTTTATTCTTGTCGATAAATTATTAATATGAAGTTATGTAAAATGTAGAACGAAAAATAAGTATAAAAAATCGAAACATTTCAGACACAGAGAAAACTTCACTTTTTTGATAATATTTTATCTATAATAAATAAGATATACATAAGGAATACATAATTCTATAGGGAAATATTCTTAAACAATTTTCTTTTTATTATTTAACATATTTTTATCCCGAATTTCTTATGTTTCGAACTAACTTAAAAGTTTTTTTTTTATATCTTTATTTTATTTTTATTAAACATTGTTCCATAATTTCAATAGGAAGATTAACTGAAATAAAACAAAAGGATACAGAGAGGAAAACAAAAGATTTTTGCTATTAATTGCTAAAGATAAAATAATAGGTGAAATATTTCAATATTTTTGTTGGTGTCTCCCAATAATTTCACAAAATTCACTTTTCTCCTAAGTGAAAAAATGTATTGAAAATATATGTTTTATTATTTTAAACAATTTTTGTCAACGTTTAAGCAAGCCTATGGCCGCAAGAGTTAAAGCGTTTGTTCTTGCCGTTGCCCGCTAGTAAGGGCATAGACTTGGAGACGTGGGTTCAAATTCTGACTGTCACATAATTTATATAAAAAATATTTATACAAATTACAGGTTCTGCTTAGCCGTTCGCAACCGGCTATAAACTGTAGGTGCTTTTCTGTGTACACTAAACAAAAAATAAAGTAATCCGGACCATATTACTCCAGAATGTGCACAGATTCAAAATATGGTCACGATACCTAAGAAACAGAAGACTTCTTAGGGTCACTTTGGGTTGTCGGGCCAATGATGATGACATTTTTGCTATCCCTATAATATAAAAAGCTTATCCTGTCGGTTCGTCCGGTCGGAATAATTCGGTATGATTCGTCTAATTTCGGAGACATAAACAAGAAGTTCTAGACACCTTTATCTACCTTGACCGACATGAATAATATTTTGCAGATTTCTTCTCTATGAAAATGCGGATAAAATAACATATCGAATACCCTGGTATAGAGATATTACTGATAATTATCGTATATCGATGCATCGTTGCGTCCCTAGTTGTAACCTTATATATTCCACCCAATTTCATTTTGAACATGAAATTTATCTGTATACAATTTATCTCTATTCTGAATTCTGTACTATTTTGAAAATATGCAATTCAATATTTTATATATTACAACTCTGAGAAATATAATGGCAAGTACACACCTATAAAAAATTCGCAGACCGATGCATAAAAGCTGAAATATTCATAATATATACAGGTAGAATCTTTTGAAAACAGGACATTTTTATTTTATCTTTTTATTAAATCGTATTTATCAAAGTACTAATATGTAATATGCACGAGTAGAAAATGTATGGAATTGATATTAATCTAGATTCAGGATTTAGCTTCGAAAGAAGAGCAAGAGATGATTTAAATTAAAAAGATTGAATTGAAGATATTTTCAATATACATTTTCAATGCAGGATGTAACACGAAATATGCGTCATAGGCATTAACACGACAAATTTGTTTTTCTTTAATCAAAATTGTACATATTATTTTAGAGTAATGAATTTTTCTACGTGTGTGTTTAGGGATTATTTGTCCAACTAATTGCTGGTTACTAATTACATAAAAGTCTTAAAACTAGATGTAAGCTAAAACTAGATATAAAACACAACACACACCTAGCAACGCAATGTGTTTTAATGAGTTTTAGCTAACATCTAGTTTTAAGACTTTTAAGCAACCGGGCATATGTGAGGTTAAATATCTGCATTTAATTAAAGATATTATAATAGTAAACCAGTGGCGAAGAGAGACCTCCGATAGACTTGCCCGACCAGAAATACCGAAAAAAGGGCTCAGGCAAAAAAAAAAGATTTTGTTAAATCTTCAACCAGTGGCGAAAGGAGATCTCTGCTAAATTTGCCAGACCATAAAAACCGAAAACAAGAGGACGGGCATCTATATATACAAAAAACAAAAAATTATAATAATAATAAAAAGGGAAGATTTAGGTAAATCTTCAAAAATACATCAAATTATGTTGTCTACAAATTTTTGTTCAAGGCTTGGTTTACTAGTTACGATATTTTTAATTTTAAAGTTCAATAACTTCCGTTTTCGGTTTTGGATCTTCATAAAAAGCAACAAACTTCTTTCCAATTAATAAGAGTATTTTTTGGTACCAGAATGAACTCTCTAGGTTGAACCGTTCTTGAGTTATCGTCTATACACACACACATACGTACAGCACTTAGGTTTTTTGGATTCTTTTGACTATGAAACATGGTTATCAGTCAAAATTTCGACATCAAAATTTTCGCGATTACAATACTTGCCCCTTTATATTAAGATCGGGCAAGTAATAATACTAAAAAATACCACATTCATTGGTTTTGTTGATAATTATATTCACTATTATTCCACAATTATTAATGCCAAAATAGCTCAAACGGTAAGGTTCGCGCATCGTACTCTAATGGCCATTGTTCAAATCCCAAGAAATGTTATTATTTTATTTGTATTTAAGACTTTTGTTGCATTAATTAGTTTATCAAAAACTTATAAAAAACTGAAAAACCTAGAAAAAAGTAATTCACTTATGTGATAAGAGGGTGTGAAATCATATAGTTTCTTATACAAAACTAACAATCTAAAATAAAATTTGTAACAATCTTTTCATCGAACTTTGCAGCGAATTTTTATCTAATAGGATATTTATAATTGTAAAAAAATATATGTAATTGTATATAAACAAACTGCAGTATAGATGCCATCTTGTAAATCATTCGACGCATATTTGTGTACGGTACGATGCGGCAAATTGTAGCTAAAGCTTCATTTTACAAATATATATTTCGCTATTTTGTTCTATTTTAAAAACTACTCATAGTTATTGTACTTTGTAATCTATTTTGCTGCAAAATTGAATCTACCGCGGTTCTCAATATCGGTGCTGTAGCTAAATTTGTCTTAATTTTTGTAAATAACACTGGTATCAAGTGGTATTTCATTATCATCAATTACGACGTACAGTCACTTATTTTTCGACGAAGTCACTATAAACAATCATGTAATTTTTTTTATTTTTTTTAATTTCTACAAAAAGTTTTATAAATATAAAAGTTATTTTGTAAATAATTGGTCACCATTTTGAAATGGTTAAAATTAAAGTATATTTTGACATCTAATGACATCATGACAGCTAATTTAATTTACTTTCAAGAAAAAAATAAATAAAATAAAGTACCGATTCCCAATGCTAGATGAAAAGTTAAAAGAATTTCCGCTGAAACCGGAAGTGATGCAGAATTCTTATTATAGTCCTTAAGTGGGCCCTTTTGTCTAGTTTAACTTTTTCTCTGAAGAATTTTTTGTATCTCTTAAAATAAAGGAGTTATTCGAGGTGCGGCGTTTCAAAGAAACACCCTGTATGCATGTCAATTTTAAACTTTTCAGGTTCAGTCGAATTAGCCACAATTTCTACAGTCAGACACATGCGTGACGTTTTAAGTTTTCTGCTTGCTTGGTCGAAATATTAAAAATGATATTTTAATTATTACTTTTTTTGTTAAATATAGTGAATAATGTAAAAATTTACTTTTTTATACATTTTTCTCTTCAATTTATACATGTAGCTGTCTTCATCCGGTACTGGAGGGTATACACATTTGTGCGCCGACACGAAGATAAATATTTGCTTTTCAATTTTTTAACTTTACACATATTTGTGCGATCTTTTAAAGCACCATCTGCTGACTATTTACAAACATTTAATGTTCAAACATATATTCTAATAAAGTAATATTATCAGTTGAAACCATTTTTGTACACTCCGAACAAAAAACTACCTTTTATTACTAATATCACTATTCTTTTTTTCACTTTTTGTCTAACCCAGAGCTTCCCAAAGTGGGTTCCGAGCTACAAGGTGTTTTATTTAATTTTATAATAATTTTATTCTTTGTTCTGTTTTTATGATCATTAAAATTATGTTTTCTATCAATTTTTATCGACCACTACATTTATGAGGGAGGTATTGTGATCATACTAATTTTGTTCAAGAACAAAAACGAAATTGGAAGTATTCAATACCAATTTTAGCCGGTTTTCCATATTCTCCAATTTATGATTTGATTAATACTACTTGTATTAACAGATTAATACGATTTTTTGTTTTTACACATATCCATTTTTATATATTTCTGTATGCTCTGTTTACTATGTTTTAGCGAAATTAAACGGGATTTTTATTTCAAGTTGTAACGAGCTCTTAGATTGTTTCCTCTTTCTTGTTGGCAGCCAAAATCCAAATGTGAAAGGAAAATGTAACACATGAAAAATATACATAAAATAAAATGAAATTTTTCTTAAAACTAATTAATATATTCACAAATTTGTATTAAGAATGAAACAAAAACAGAAGATGTAATGAAATAGTATATTCTGTAACAAGGTTGGAATGAGAAAATTCGATCCGAGCGCGAGCCGCAGGCGAGCGTGAGGAACCACGAGCAACGAATTTTCTCATTCCAACCGAGTCACAGACCCTACTTTCTCCACGACCACCAAAAAGAAAATAAATTAACAAATAATTATTTTAACAAACATTTTATCTTAACAAATAATTTATATTACATAACAAATTAATCAATTAATTAAACTATTTTTTTTATTTATTATTTGTTTAATTTTAATTTAATTTTCCGCACATCGGCCACTATTTTAGGTTAGCAAGTTATGTTGCATTTATTTAATATAAACGTTGCATATATCTTAATGTAACCCTTCAAAAACAAAAGACAACAAGCATGGAATAGTTATTCCACAACAAGTGATGGAATGAAATACACGCAAAATGCATACGAAAATAAGTGCTTTAGAATAACATTCCAACTCTTGTGTTAGAATATTAACTTTCTGTAATCAAAATTGGTTTTAGAATTGTTAAATTCTATAGTGGTCGTGGAGAAATCATATTTTATAATGACAGTTGACCGCAACCTAAAATATTTAATGTATATACGATTTATGCGTGAAAGGAGTCGGGAGTCGGACTCAGTTTTCAAAAATACCGGCACCCTATCCATGAGTACAACATAAGATTAGTAACGTTTATTAATTTATTTATTTATTATTATTATTATTTTTTATTTAGTTAATTTCAAAAAGGAAAAGTTGTTAAGAATGAAAAAAAAAATTCTTTTCTGTACAATACAGTTTTTAATAAGTTGAATATTTTGGGTGCTATGGTGGCGCTACTTATAAACGAAGGATTTCATTTACTACTTACTTAACAGTCGTCCTTTTATGTCGTATTTTCAAGTATGACTTGAAAGTGAATATATATATATATATATACATATATACATATATATATTATTATTATGCTCTGAGCTACAGATAGCTCAAGGTGAAGGGTGCAAAAGTGTTAAATCAAAATAGAAGGCACTTTAAAGACCTGTAAATAAAAATATTTTATTTTCAAGTCGTTATAGAGAATAAAATTTTTCGCAAACCGTAAATTATATTAAAAAAGGTGTAAGTAAAAGTTGTTTCTTTTCAAAATCTCTCTCCAAAGATACTTAACTTGATACAGGTTACCAGTTAAAAAACAAAAATTGTCCTCGTTATCCTTTACTTCCGATTTGTTAATATAAAATATTTCAATACTACCATTCGATCTTTTGCTAGGTTTTGTTTATCAATATTTTTGCTCACACTTCGCATTTTCGAGAAAAAATTGATGGACTGATACATCCGGCCAGACACGCATGGGCATGCCCCCCCCCGAGTTCCAAAAACACGTGGTTTTTGTCAAAATACAAGTGATTTTTTTTAGATCTTCACTTGAATGTTGAAAGTGAGGACCTTTTCTTGTTGGTCATCACTCGTATTTTATAAGTGAGAACCTTTTTTTAGGTCAAAACTTGCATTTTGAAAAATAAAGTGCATTTAAACAACACTTGTTCCAAATATCCCGATTCCTACCCTTTAAAACAATTTCTTCCTCTTAGGCCCTGCCTCAAGAAAAATTCTTGGGTGCGCGCCTGAATTCTGTATGATAAAAAATCAATTTAATTCAATTAAAATATTTTTTACGGTCCGAGAAAAATTCTTGGCGAACCAGTAGCTAAGAAACAAAATGCTTCAGCCAGAGTCGGCCTTAGCAAGTCTGGCGCCCCGGGCGAGATTTTTTTGCCACCCTCATAAAAAAAAATAATTACTCTATATAATACAAGTGATGACCTAAAGATAGGGTGACGAGATTTCAGTCAAGGGAAACCGGGTACAGGGAAAAAAAGAAAGTCTTCACCTCCCAGATCCAAGTGAAGAGCAAAAAAAAAGGTCCTCACCTCCTAAATCCAAGTGAAGAGCAAAAAAAAAGGTCCTCACCTCCTAAATCCAAGTGAAGAGCAAAAAAAAAGGTCCTCACCTTCCAGATCCAAGTGAAGAGCAAAAAAAAGGTCCTCACTTTTAAAATACAAGTGATGACCTGACCGTCCTGGCCTGGCGCTCTAGGCGGTCGACCGACCTCGCCCCCCCCCCCTTTAAAGCCGCTTCTGGCTTCAGCGGTTATGGTTCTTTGCAACCGTTAATTTTTCTTTGGTCTCCCACTTTCATCCAACACCGTTCCAGTTCTTTTTTTGATCACTCCGAATTCTTTTCTCTTCTGGATTCCACTCAACTGCGTCATGGAAGATTTCTATTATAAATTTTCGCAAAGTGTGCCATCCATTTGATTTGTCTTTTTAGGAGATATTCTCCATTAGAATTTTTGAAGATCTATTTTTATACTTTATAAGATGTCTCTCTTTTTCAATTGAAACTCTTGTTTCCTTATCAAAAGTAGTTTCAATAATTATAAGGATTTAATTATTTGCTAACATATTCACTGGAATACAAACTATCTGCGACAGGAAATAGGACTGGAAATGAAGCTTTCATTGCTTTGAAATTCTATAGGTAGTTCACATCAAATATTATAATAAATGAGCCCAGTGGCGTTCCCATCACTGTAAAATTGATCCATCATCCTAACTCTATGAGTACTAAAATATTAATTATCTAATATACCCTTGAAGGGATCAACAAGATCAGCGACAAGGTTAAAATTCAAAATTCAAATATACCAAATAAGAACAAAACTTTATTATCTCGATTAAGATTTGTTCCAAATAAATGGCTAACTCGATTAAACGAGTTCATGTATATGAGCTGTAAAGATTTTATGTGATTCTTTTACAAACAGTAAAACTTTCGAATACGGAGGTTGGAGTAACGTTCCTTTTAAGAAAAGTAAAATACGTATTGTTCTAAAAGCCATCTAGCTCTTCCGCCACTCTGGGCAAAAATTATTTTTACCGCCTTTTATATTTAATTAAAAATAATGTTGTGGTTTATTTTGATTTTAATTTTCTCTTTTTACCAGTTTTGCCGATCTGGACAAGTGGATCGGAATAGTATATACCAGTGGTTTCCAAACTTTTTCGGTTCCGGGCGCCCTTAATGTATTTAAATCTTCCCGCGGCGCCCCAAGTCAATACATTTTTTCATTTTAAACTACAAAGTGATGACAAAAAAAAGTCCTCACTTCTAAACTACAAAGTGTGACCAAAACAAAAAGGTAACTATTACTAAACTACAAATTATGATCAAAAGAAGGTCCTCACTTCTAAACAACAAAGTGATGACCAATAAAAAAATAAAAAAATGATGTGAAGTTTGAATTTTCACACATTGCAGGGTTTCGCATGTATATAATAAGTGAAGGCGGCCTGCTGAGTGTGTAGGACAAATTTTGCTTTGCAGTAATCACTTGTTAAAATATTTTATTGTTAATTTTAATTCGAATACCTAATACCATTATTTAGGTTTCTAAATATGTGCAATATTTTTTTATGTAGCAAGGTTCATTAGGATTTTGAAAATTGCGCATATGGTTTCAAATAATTGTTTTAAGTCATATGTTCCACCCCTCTGGTTTCGTATACATGACACATAGAATGAAAATATAATTCCAACTGGTTATTAAATTTACGATCTTAAAAATTAAATGCAACATTTGCTAAAATATAACTAGAATTTTGCCAAAATAATTTAAACAAAATATAAAAATAAATAAATAAAATAAAATTGTCTGCTCTGTCCGGGAGCGAACCCTAGTTTGCTGGGTAGCAAACGAGCAAGCTAACCATTATACCAGGATACGCCTTCTAGTATAGTGTGTTACATAACTAAAAAACACAAAAACTACGTTATTTTCCGAAAACATAATCTGATCAAAAATTCCCGTTGTGCTATTCCTGTTCAAACCAATGTACATTACTAAGATTTTTTTTCTACCATCTAGGCTACAGGTGTGGGACAAAAATTTTTTTTTCACAATTTTGGCAAAAATCACCTCAAAATAAGTTATTTTGCAAAAATAAAATTTTGATCATTACTCCACGTTCTAAGGGCTTCCATCTATCTGTCTGTCAGACAGACAGATACACAGACGACAAAATGACGGTATAAGGGTTTTTTGGTCATACCTACAAAACCCTAAAAAGGTCCTCACTTATAAAATACAAAGTGGTCACATAAAAAAGAGGTCTTGGATATTCGCGGCGCACAGTTTGGGAAACGCTGGTATATACTGTAACAAGGTTGGAATGAGAAAATTCGATGCAAGTGGCAACAATCAGAGCGTGAGCTGCAGGCGATCGTGAGGAACTACGAGCATCGAATTTTCTCTTCCAACCGAGTCATAGACCCAACTTTCTCCACGACCACCAGAAAAAAAAAAAGAAATTCAGCAAATAATTATTTTAACAAATAATTTATATTACATAACAAATTAATTAATTACTATTTTAGTACTTTTAGTAAGTTATGTTAGTTTATTTTTTAAACGACCGTTACAAATATTCCAACGCCATATATACCGTCCGCACTACTATTCAGCATAGAGGAATGCATACCTTAAAGTGAAGAATAATAGCTGACTACAAGCATGGAATAATTATTCCTTCACTAGTGAAGAAATACACGCAAAATTAATAAGAAGATAAGTGCTTTAGAATAACATTCCAACTCTTGTGTTAGAATATTAATTTTCTCTAGTTAAAATTGGTTTTAGAATTGGTAAATTCTATAGTGGTCGTGGAGAAATTTTAATTTCCACATTTTCCAGAGACTATAAGTGTTTCAAAAAAATTACAAAAATTATTTTGTCGAACCTAATGAACAACAGAAAGGAGACATACATTTTTATTTTTCATCTTATTACTCGTATTGTAACATATGGATCGGAAACTCTGACATTAACAGCTAAGTCAGCTGAAAAATTAAGAGTTGCCCAAAGATCGATGGAGAGAGCAATACTAGGAATTAGTCTAGCTGATCGAAAAACAAATCAGTGGATTCGAGAGCAAACAAAAGTATGTGACGTCATCGAAAGAATTGCTCGTCTTAAATGTAACTGGGTTGGACATGTGGCTAGACTTCAAGATGACAGGTGGACAAAGAAGATCTTAGATTGGAGACCCAGAGATACCAACAGAAGCAGAGGAAGACCCCCAACTAGGTGGACGGATGACGTAAACAGAGTTGCGGGAACTGGAAATCAAAAGCAAAAGATCGTTCCGAATGGAAAAAGCTTGGGGAGGCCTACGTTCAGCAGTGGACAAGAAAGGCTGATTAATGATGATGACTCGTATGGAAAACTAAAACATTGTTTATAAAGAGATTCTCAAATAACTAATCCTGTTTAGTTTAACCCTGGCCTTTCACATGTTTATATTATTGTCTTCTGTCCGCTTACTTAATTACGAGTAGGTATGTTGAAAGTTCCAGAGAAATGTAGTTCAATAATAATGAATTGTCTCCGAGCGAAGCCGGGCGGGGCAGTAATTTTCGTAATTTGTAACCACAATAATAAAACAGCTAAAGTGGCAAAATAAACTTTGTACGAAAATGCTTTGAATAATATGTTTGCTGTCAAATGACTTTTGATGGTATAACTGTTACAATGTTACATTGACAGAAAGAGTACTTTTCATAATATTGTTAGTAACTGCGTTTAGTTTTTTAATTACAAGTAGTTTTGGAATTGTTAACATTGATTTTGTGTGTAAAGTACAGTATGCTGATGAATTTTACGTACGTTGGCAGCTATTACTTTCCATATCAGCCTGAGGGAAAGTCAAAATTAATTAACTCGCCAATTCCGTCTGGTAATACTGGTGTAATAGGACAAGTCTCATATGTAATGACGTCATGTCAGAAAGAGAATATTGACCATTTGATTTAGCTCATGTGACGTCACTCACAGTGAGAAGTACACCTATGTGTACGTGTCTATGCCTGTGTGTGTCTGTGTATGTGTCAGCGCCCAAACAGGACACGGAATAATTAATGTGTAACGTGAATCAATAGGACATTACTAGAAATAGGACGTGGACTTCACTCGCTGTATGTATGCAATATACAGGACTATTTACACCAAGATGGTCGTCGGTATATCTTCTATTTTTTCCCATAACTACATATTATGTTAACTTATGTGTTGCATAATATTTATACACCAGCTGAGGTTATCGTATTTCGTTCGGTGTTAAGGGGAATATATCATAGGTAATCGCCCATAGCCCCCCAAATATTCGTCTTGCTAAAAACTGTTACCTACCAAAAAAAACTTTCGAATACGGAGGTTGGAGTAACGTTCCTTTTAAGAAAAGTAAAATACGTATTGTTCTAAAAGCCATCTAGCTCTTCCGCCACTCTGGGCAAAAATTATTTTTACCGCCTTTTATATTTAATTAAAAATAATGTTGTGGTTTATTTTGATTTTAATTTTCTCTTTTTACCAGTTTTGCCGATCTGGACAAGTGGATCGGAATAGTATATACCAGTGGTTTCCAAAAATTCGAAACTGTTACGTACCAAAGTTTGCTTATTTATCTCAAATAACTTTTGTTATATTCATGTTATTTGTTAGCCGTAGCGTCCTTAAAGTAACACTGAGTGATATAACAATTATCTGATAATGATTTAACGAAGATATGATTTAAAGTAACGTGATTTGAATAAAGCGCTCACAGCTGTGATAAAAATTAATAAACAGTTATACCCTCGGACGAAGAAGACGTCTGATTTAAAATGTTAGATGTTCCTATAACAATTAATATTCAAGGAAGTTATTAGTTACTATTGGGGGGAAAAAAATTAAGCAATTTAAAAAGATCATATCATAACAATAACATAACCTAACTTATTTTGATTTTTTTTATTTATTATTTCGTATAGAATAATTACTAGGTGTCAGAGATTTTCAGGTCGCGCTCTCTGATTTAGCCTAACGGCTACTTTTTACGATAGCCGAGATCGCTGACTTTACTTGCCCTCTGAAGCACGCCCCATATTCCCGAATATTACTTCAGAGATACATGTACCCACTTAAGAGAAGGCTGAGTGAACCTACAGTTTATACGGCCATTTTGTAAATTACGGCCATTTTGTAAATGTAAATACTTACGATGGCTTATATATTGTATAATAAACGAGACTTTCAAATTATCCTGTATTGTTCTACTAATTAAATAACTAATTTGTATCATTATTACAAAAAATATCCTGCAAAAATAACTGGTATAATTAAATAAACAAAATTTATTTGATTCTGAAACTTCTTTAGCGATGCTTTCCGAAGCTTGATCTTGGTTCATTTGTATTACTGCAGACGTTTCCAATCTGTGGTACGCGTCCCGGTACCGGTACGCCAATTTCGAGCTTCCGGTACGCGATAAGTGAATGAAATAATAATGAAAACAGTGTTTTGCGTAAAATAATGTTTTTTTTTTTTTTATACAATATTTAAAACTAGTGAAGAAGGGAAACCTCCACTAGACTTGCCCCCATATAAAAAGAATAAATAAATAAATAAATAATAAAAAATAAAAAAAAAGATTTAGGCAAACCTTCAAAAATACATCAAATTATGTTTTATACAAATTTTTGTTCAAGGCTTGGTTTACTAGTTATGAATTTTTTTAAAATTCAAAGTTTAATAACTTCCGTTTCCGGTTTCGGAACTTCATAAAAAACAATAGGTTTCTTCCCAATTAATAATAGAATTTTTTAGTTCCAGAACAAACTGTCTAAGTTGAACCGTTCTTGAGTTATCGTATATACACACACACAGACACACTCACACACACACACAACGGGCGGCACCTCGAAAATAGGTTTTTTGGATTCCCTGGACCTTGAAACGTGGTCATCAGTCAAAATCTCGGCATTTTCGCGATTACAATACTTGCCCCTTATATATTAAGGTCGGGCAAGTAAAAAGGTCATCAGTTGCGAATTTAGGAATTTTGTTTAGGACTTAATTTTCAAAAATATTTACTTACTGGTACACCACCATATTGTCTACTACATACCGGTACAACATTTTAAAAAGATTTGGAACTTCTGTATTACTATATTCATCACAAGGATAATCATATAAATATATTTGCTTCTCAGTTAGAAAAACAAAATTAATATTAAAATCATGGTCGTCTCTCATGATGTTACAAGGTAACACGTAACACCTAATAGAATTGACAAAAATGAAACATGCGTTATTTTTTAGACATACCAAAACTTGTAATTAACACAGATGTTACGATGGAAGTGATTTGAAAGTATAGTGAGAGCAGTATAATTTATTTGTATTGGTTTTAAACATATGATACGTCATTTGGAAGTTACTTGGCATATTATCCATCACATGTAGTATCAGTTTGATGAAGTCAATATTAAGCGAGATACTGCATTTGATTAAAAACAGAAATTAATCCTTTAATTCTTAATTTTAAGCTAATTTTAAATATATTTTTCTGTAAAGTAAATCAGTGAAATATTTTCATATTTTCGTTTTAAGGCGTCTCTCTTAACTCACCAATTATTCATCCAGTTGAAAAAATGTATAGAACAAAAATGTTTTCTTATTTAACATAATTTTTGACATATACGTACGGTGACCATTATATCCTTTATTATAGAGCAGTGGTCCCCAATATTTTAACCATGACGGACCCTCAAAAAACCCTAACAAATCGTGTGGACCCCCTGGAGATAAAACTATAAAAAGAAAATTGTGTATGCACGGAAGGTTGTATAAATGTATAATGTAGTAATACCCAATGATGATAATTAAAAAATTAAATATAGATTCTAAAATAAATTGTTTCATCTGTATACGGTTAACATTGAAATCGTTCTTTACAATCCATATAATTTTATAACAAATATTATACGACGGCGCAACGCGCAAGTGTTCAATCAGAAACCTGGGATCCACCGCGGACCCCTTACGATAACTTCGCAGACCCTCCGGGGACCACAGGTTGAAAACTACTGTTATAGAGGATACTCCTTTATTTTAGAACGTTGTCCATTAAATTTATTTATATCTCTAAAACCCACTTTTTGTCGTTTATTATTTGTTTTGTCATTTAAAGTACAGAAATTTAGTTATAGAATCAATAAGACATCGCGTTCGTAGAAGTTAAGTAATTCGAATGGTTGAGGAGAACTTTACTTTTATTTTAAATAGAAGCAATTTAAATATTGATGATGGTGAATTATTTAATAAAATATATTTAAAAGTAAATAACTAATGAAATGCTTGAGGATGACGACAAAATGATGAAATAGCCTGCTATATAAATGGGTTGAAATATTTAAATATTTTATGGAAAAACAAATATCTCTTCAACATATTATAAATATTACTGAATTTGACCGAGCGAATATTTTCAATAGTAAACAATACGTGGACTAGCGAAAAACTCAACTAAAAACTGAATCAGTAGAAGCATGTATGTATATATACCTACCAAATATAATTATGACATGAATTGTACACAGCTATTTGAATTTTTAAAAGATAAACCTCACATTAAGTTACCTTTATATTTTACATAAAATTTGGTTTTACTTATTTTTATAAAAAAATTTGATATAACTTTATTTTAGTTTTATTCTCCAGGCTTTATTAATAAAATAATAAATACAAACTGTTTCTATTTTTATGAACCTTTTCCAGATTTGTCCTTTATTTTTTCTAATACGATATGGTCACTATACATATACGTTTTTGCTGTTAATTCAATAATAAGTGAGATATTTTAAGTGTTTTGTTAACATCTCCCCAAACCGACCCTAAAAATGACAATTTTAAGAAATACGTCAAAAACAAAAATAATACGTCTGAGTAGGCCGAGTACAAATTACATAATCTTTGACACTACAGATCAACTGAACAAATGAAAATTTCGCTTTTAATAGTTAGTTTTTCTTAAAAATAAATCTTGTTTATTTATTTAATTTTTAGGGTTTTGTTGGTATGACCACAAAAACCCTTATAACTTCACTCATCTGTCTGTCTGTTTGTCTGTACGGTAGAAATTGTAGCCAAACGACTTAACATAGAAAATTGAAATTTGGCATGCTTATACAACTCCTAACCCACATATAGGAAAAATACTGAGTTCAAAAAAACACATCCCGAGATAAATATAAACAATTATATATTTAATAAAAAAATAAATATTTTTTTTTAAATTTTGAGTGGCATATCAAATGTAACTTTTTTTTTTCTTTTGAAAAATCATTTTTATGGGATCTTTGCCAAAAATATGTCACGAAACTTTTTCCCCCATCGTACTAGGGGTTGATCTAAAAATCTGAAAAAAATCTCCATTGTGAATATTGATGGGTGACCGAAATAGTTCAACAAGAATTTTTGATCAGGTTAGTTTTTTGAAAAATGTCGATTTTTTGTGTCGTCGATAAAAAAATATTTGTGTTATCAAATGAAAGTTCTTAGGACGTAGATTAAGGAACGAAAAGTAGTTTTTTTTTAACACGATTTTAGCCAAAAATGTGCTAAAAAAGTTCTTGTCTCGCCCCATTTTAACCAAAAAATTTAAACTAAAAATTTAAAAAAATTATAGGTAATACATATTGGCCTGAGCCGGAAACGCACGAGAAGAATTTTTGATCCGATTGCGATTGAAAAATATTGCAGATTTGTGTTTTTGGCAAAATTAATCATTTTTTTAATTAATGGCTAAATTATGGCTAATAATGTTATGGATTTTTTTTGTATTTATGGCTAAAGTAGTATGGCCTTTTTTGAAATTAAAAATATGTATAATAAAACATCTGAGGAGGACTGAGTTTTGAACACCACACTACACTTGCATTGAAATACTTAAAAAGAAATAATACATTGTTAATAGTGAGGAATACGTTTCTGAAATTCAAAAAACATGAAGCCTTTTACCAATATATTTTTTATTAATTTAATGAAGACTTAAATACGAAGCAAATGCAGAAAAAAATGCTGAGATTTTTGGCAAATTAGTTAAATTTTGTTTAAAAAAGTTAAATGGAAGCTCTTTGTACTCAAATAACGAATAAAAATGATATTAAAAATCTGTTGATTTGGATGTGATTATAGACCAAAAAATATTTTTAGACATTCAGTATTATGTTGGCTTTGTATAGTTATTAGATACCTACAAAACCCGGAAATGTGTGAAAATTCAACTTCACATCAATTATTTTTTTATAATATGACAGTTAAAAATGGACACAACCAATTAAATTAACAATCTTGAATAAATAAAATAATTATCTTGTAAACTAAACAAGATGATATATGTGACCACCGGCTTCATCAATACACTGCAAATCTTAGTGAGTAATAGTACTCCTTTTAAATGAGTACTTTTTATATTACTCATTTAAAGTGCGTACTTGTACTCACTTTGAAGAAGGAGATAAGTGTATGCACTTGAAGTGAGTACTAGTACTCGTTATAAATGAGTACTTCAAAATACTCACGTAAAACGAGTACAAGTACTCACTTCTAAAGCGGAACTGAAACTACGCGTTATATGTGAGTACTAATACTCATTTTAAATGCGTACTTTTAATACGCGTTATATGTGAGTAACCTAACCTAACATATTAAATTTCCTGTCATATAAGCTCTTTAAAACTAAACAACCAAATAATAGTACAATATTAACGTTTATTAGACAATTAAAAATTTAAAAAAAAGTGCCAGAGTATCTGCTGATTAATAAGTGAATTTAAAGTTAAGTAAAAGTGAAAAATAATAATAATAAAGTGAAATGTAGCATTGAGAGGCTGCTGAAGCCAGAATTTATTTTTGCATAGTTTTTGTTTAATAAGGTTCGGAAGCCTCAAAGTTAGTTATACAAATATGCAGTTTTAATTTAAATGCGATATAATAATAGCACATGTGATGATTGCATTATTTTAGGAATAAATGCGCTCAGATTAATTCAGGTACCTTCTAGATATGTTTAAAGATTTAACATTGATTCTATTATACGACATAATTACCGAGACAATTACATTATATTTTAGATACTAAAATAATACGTTTCAAAATGTAACTAAGGAGAAAATCATAATTTTTATCTTCTATTATTCGTAGAAATTGTTTAGAATAATTTATTGAATTTTAGATGGTAACTAAGTTCATACTTATACTTAATCATTATGATTATTTTAGTTGTAATATCTGAAAGGTTTGAAATTTTTTTAAATAAATATATTCAAGAAATAATAATAATCGCATTTTATTATGTACAGAAAAATATGAAGCTTCATAAATTCTGGAAAAGGATTGCATTGAAAATTGACAAAAAAGTGTATAAATTATTGATTATAATAATTTAAAAACTATTTTTCTGATGTTCAATCAACATTATTACTTTTCCTGAATTTTAAAGCTTTATTGTGACGTCACTCAAGAAAAGAGTTTTATACCTATGTACGCACTATAAGTGCGTATTACTACCCTCTCTTCCTTTCCACTACCCATTTAAAACGCGTACTAGTACTCACTTTAAGTGAGTACTAGTACTCATTTAAAGTGCGTACAAAAGTACTCACTTGTACGTGAGTAAAAACGAGGACAAGCAATGTACGCACTTTAAATGAGTACTAGTACTCACTTGAGATTTGCAGTGTACAGATTCTGATTCTTCTGTTAATATAAATGATTAAACTTGCCGAATTGTCAAAAATGGCAGTAATAAATAAATTTTGTTTTTGATCGATTATCTTAAACGTAACTTATTTTACTAGATGTATTTCTTTTTAATCACACGATACCAAATTACATGAAAATATGTTTTTGCATGAATCTCGGACAAATGGTACACAAATAGAAACTGTTTCTTTGGTAGATAGAGTCTTACCATCACTGGAAACGTGTAGAAACGAAGTAGGAAGACGAGAAAAACTAAAAAAAGTATATATAAAAAAGTCAAAAAGATATAGTCTGCAATATAATTTATTTTTACAAAACGAAAATTTATAGATGTTTGTATCTTGGGAGGATTTGTATTTAAATTTGAATTTGTTGGATAAATATTATTTACATATAATATTTTATATGTCTATACATTATTTTGCATATCGTGATCATATTTTTCAAATAAGTAAGAAATAATATATTTTCTTAATACCAATAGCTGTAACAATCGTATTCCAAGCACCTGATTTAATATTATAATGTAATATAAATTTAAACAAACTAATATTATGTATATGAGTGCAGGCATATTCCCATGTTATTTATCATATTCTGATTCGGTTGTCGATATTCAAACCCAATGCATAAATTCAGTTGTATACATATATATGCAAATTTGGAGGACACGTGAGATAGAGAAAATTTGTTACCGTGCTAATATGAACATGTTAATTTCACGCTATCATAAAGAGTTCATTTTTTTGCTGATCTATATGCATTTTACCAATTATTTGTTTAGCATATTCAAATATGTGAACATAATTCAGAAGGGATGAACAGCGGAAGAGGGGATATTGAATGATGATTTCATAATTTTTAAATCAATACAGTATTATTCGTTTCGCGCTTTATAATCAGCTTTTCGATTGGTGGTTTTGCATGGTTGTATATATTTAGGTACCTACTGGAGTCATACATATATGCCTTATGGCCTTAACACGTTGATTGCCGCGAGAATCATATTTGATTCACAAAAGTTTTACTCCTGATGCTGTGATAATAATAGAATATGCAATACGTTTTGTTGCGTACAGCCTTGAAATCGAGGTATAATATGACATAAACAGAACATTATTTTTGTCACTCTACCTTTTTAGGATTTTGTAGATATGACCATCATGTATACGAGGTGTTTAAATTAAGTAACCGGACTGGCAACATAGTGTTTGATCTGGCAACATTTGGGACGCGGGACTTGGAGGGGCGGCAGGTGAACATGTGATACGTCTTCAGTACGAGTTTGAAGTCGCTAGAGTAATTTTTTTGCCCGTAGTGATTTTTTTCGTGAAAGTTTTTTCTAGTACGTTCTAAAAATGAGTGACATTCATTTCGAGCAACGGTGTGCTGTCAGGTTTTGCTTCAGGCTTGGGCACAGTGCAACGGAAACTTTTGCAACTTCAGCCGGCCTACGGAGACAGTGTTTTGTCAAAGACCCAGGTTTTGTGGTGGTTTAAGGCATTTTCAGAAGAAAGAGAGTTGATTGAAAACGAATCACGCAGCGGAAGGCCTTCATCTTCAAGAACCGATGAAAATGTCGACAGAATCCAGGATCTTGTGCGTTCAGATCGTCGGTTGATAGTCAGAATGATCGGAGAAGAGTTGAATTTGACTCACACTACCGTTCATCAGATTTTGACCAATGAATTGGGGATAAGAAAAATCTGAGCAAGAATGGTTCCAAAAAACCTTTCACAGCACGAGTTTTTGCCAATAAAAACTTTCCTTTGGCTCCTCAGTCTCCTTATTCGCCTGACTTGAGTCCTTGGGACTTTTTCCTCTTCCCAAGAATGGAAAATCAACTCAAGGAACGTCATTTTGGGAGACTCGAATACATTCAAATGTCCGTAAACGACCAGCTGAAAGCTATTCCAGTATTCGAGTTCCAGCAGTGCTATGAGGATTGGAGGAACCGTCTCCAACGCTGTGTGGTAAGAAGTAAAAGTTAAAAAGTGCGTTTTTGAGAAATTAATTGAGAGCTTAGTTGTATCAAACCAGTTTTTCATTAACTGCAAGTTCTTTGTAGGGTTATTTTCAATATCTAGCCACGATTTGCTCGCAACAAAAAGCACTGTATCATCTGCATAGGAAAGTAGGTCTCCTTCAAAAATATGGAGTAGGTCAACTATGTATATAATGAAAAGGATTGGTCCTAGACAAGTTCCCTGCATTACTCTACAGGTGACCTTATTTCTTACGCTACTTGTGCCTTTAAAATCAACATACTGCATCCTGTCTTCCAGATAACTCTTAAAAATATCAAAGCAATACCCCTTATCCCATATCTTTCTAATTTTTTCAGTAGTAAGTTGTGATCTATTGTATTGAAATCTTTTTTAAGATCAAGAAAGACAGATAAACATGGATTCGCTTTGTCTACACAGGTATAAATATCTTTTAATAAATGTCTTATGGCGTCAGTGGTGCTTTTATTTTCTGTAAAACCAAATTGGTTAGGATGAAATATGTTATTTTGATTTAAGAAGGATAGTAATCGCTGTTTAATTATTTTTTCATCTGGGTGTAAACATAAACTTAGACCCCTTTCCGACCACTGAGTTAGAAGAATTTAGTCCTATCTCAAAAGTGGAAGGTTCCAGTTTATTGGATTTAGGTACGTCCGGGTAATCCACGTGCAATTTCTTGAGACTGCAATATTTCATCATTTTACATTTAAACTTTTAATCGGATTAGATCTTCATTATTAATGTTAAGTGTATCTGTTTGCTACTACTTGATTATTCTCCAATTGATTAATATTTAACCCTCTCATGAATTTACTTAAAGATCATTTATTAATAATTTCTATATTTGTTTCAGCGTTGGCAGGGCTGTTTGGGCAGACGCAGGGTGTGCAGGGTCCAATATTCTTGCAGGAGCCGCCGTCAACACTCACCTTTTCAAATAACAGTGGGTCGCAGGTGAGCTGTTCGGTGCACGGCTCGCCTACGCCCCAGGTTGACTGGATCCTTCAGGATGGAAATACAGTTTCCGCGGTACCGGGACTAAGGTATGTGGAAAGATATACTATCTATTGTGCTAAAGTGATTGAAAACAACAAATTTATTCAGATATAACGAAATTACAGTTTAAATATAAATATAGATTTCATTGGCGTTCTTAGAGAAATAATATTTCCTATACTACTATACATGTATAAAATAGTGGCATCTTTATCGAGAACAAGAAAATTATACATTAATAATCAAATTTGATATTAAAACAATAGCCAAAATAATGATTGGTATTTTATTTCTAATCGCCTGAGAAAGTTGAAATTTGACATACTTATACAACTCTTTAACTCACATACAGGTATAAAAAAAATACTGACATTTCAAAAAACACATCAGGACATAAATACCTATAAAAAAAACTGTTTTTAAGGAAAAAATAAATATTTTTTTAAATTTTGAGTATTGTATCAATATAAACCTCTTAATGAGTGGAAAATTTATATTTCTGAAAAACATTTTTTTTAATACGATTTTCGCTAAAATATGTCAATAAACTGTTGTCCCCCCACCCTATTTCCCAGAGGGTACAATTATGAAAACTAGAATATTTTAACAGAAATTTTTGATCAGGTTAGATTTTCGAAAAATAAAGAATTTTTTGCGTCGTTGAAAAAAGGAATCATTTTTTTAAAAATTTATTGTGTGGTACCAAAAGAAAGTCCTTAAGACGTAAATTAAACAACAGAGGTTGTAAGAGAGGTAATTTTGATATTATTTCATAAATAAAATTTCATAAATAAATTCAGTATAATCATCCAATTAGAGCAAAATATTAAATGATAAAAAAATAATCTATTTCTTAGAAAGGGCATTCGAGATAAGGGTAGACTTGTTTATTATTGTAACTTAAAACTTTTGTAAATGTAATATGAAAAGTAAATAGTAAATTCTTGTGTCAAAAATAAATGTCGACCATGAGCACATAAATAATAATAAATTTTTGTCTGAAATATAAATATTATGTTTGGGTTATTTTCTAATGGGATACTTATCTAAGTTATCACCAATAAATTGTGAATTTTAAAATATTACAAGACGGACAGTCAAGAGGGTGTGAAATGATATTTAACAGTTGGGTGATGTAAGCTTTTCAGGGTAGTCGTGTTTTAAGAGAAGTTGATTTAAAACCGTCATAACCTTAGGAAGACATTAGGGTAGTTGAGTCTAAAGAGTGAAGAAGTTAAGTCGTGTTTTAAATAGAGTGAAATTTTTGTGATAAAATTCCCGCACAAAAATAAAATACTCCTCAAATATTGAACTACAACATAGTAAATAAAGTGCATCACATAATATTTTAGATCTTTTAAGGTGGGCAGTGCATACCCTGCATATATGGTCAGCACGCCACTGATAGATTTATTTATTCTGAAATAAATGTCATGTCAATAATTACGTTTAAAACCCATTTCATAATGTCGTTTGTTCAAACTTGATTTATTTTCTAATATTTAATTTTGAAAATACATAAATGTCAGAGAAATAAACAGTATAGGATGCAATTATATTTTTAAATGGAAAGGGGATCTACAAAAATTCAAATTTTATAACTCTCTGTATTTTTCGTTAATATTCAGCAGAGATGAGCAAGTGGTACTAGTGGAACTTTAGGCTTTTTTTGTAGCACCTTTCTAAAAAAAATATGATTTCGTATCGACTACGTTCTTATAAAAATTTCAGTTAGTAACTAGAACCTTAAGGACTTTTTATAGTTTAAAAATTTCGTGCTTTTATGAAGCTTTGGACGTAAATATCTCAATTTGTTCAACTTGTGGTACAAATCTGGCCACCGAAATGGATAGTTTACTGATATCACTTATAATAATTCGAAAAACGTATTTATGAAAATTTGCTATACAAGTAACAACTAACAACTTTTATTTGAGATTTTTTGAATACGACTTTTAACAAAAAAGAAATTTTTATAATTTTCCTATTTTTGTGATACAATAAATATCACATGGTTGATTTGAACAATCTTTATTTTTATTTATTTATTTATTTATTTTACATCGGCCTATTTCTGCAACGCGGCTAATCGCCGATGCCAGGGGGCGAGCTCCTACACCTGGATGACGGGTGAATGATTGTGAAAATGGGAATATTGTTAACATATTATTCTCGCCCGAATAATATCACCGACGGAGAATCGAACTACCGACCGCACATTCCAGACTGTATTCACCAGTCCAAACTGCTGCGATTTAATGCTGAACAATCTTTAATATGACAACAAAACTGTATAACTGTTAATTTTTGTATTTTTTAGGGTTTTCTAGGTATGACCAAAAAACCTTTATACCGTCATTTTGTCGTCTATTTGTCTGTCTGTCTGTCTGTCTGTCTGTTGGGTAAAAATTGTAGCCAAACGGCTAAACCTAGAGAGTTGAAATTTGGCATGCTTATACAACTCTTTGACCCGCACATAGGAAAAATACTAAAACATCTAAAAAACATATCCCCCTAAAAATATAAACAAATAACTGCTCATTGAAACAAAATATTTTTTTAAAGTTCTGAGGGTATCAAATGAAAGCCCTTAGTACGTGGCCCTTAGTACGATCAAAATTTTATTTTTGCAAAATAAATTATTTTGAAGCGATTTTTGTCAAAATTATCCAAAAAAATTTTTGTCCCACACCCTGTTGCCCAGATGTTTTTAACTAAAAATCTGAAAAAACTCTAAGTAATGTACATTGATGTGAACCGGAATACAATAACAGGAATTTTTGATCAGATTATGTTTTCGGAAAATAACGCATTTTTTGTGTTTTTTGCTTGACCAAGTAAAATATTTAATAACTTATGTAACACAATAAACCAACATGCTTTGATAGTGTAATGGTTAGCATGCTCGCGGTCTAATTTGCAAACTACAGTTCGATTCGGTCTCGAGACAATTTTATTTTTTCTGTTTTTTTTTGCATTTTTATTGTTTTTAAATTATTTTTTCAAAATTCTAGTTATATTTGGGCAAATGTTGCATTTAATTTTTAAAAGCGTAAATTTAATAATCAGTGGAAATTGTTGAAATTGAATACACGAAATCAGAGTGGCGGAATTATGACTTAAAACAACCAATGGAAGCCATTGGTGCAATTTTTAACATCTTAATGAAACTTGCTATATAAAAAAAAAATACTGCACATATTTAGAAACCTAAATAATGGTATTAGGCATTCGAATTAAAATTAACAAAAAAAATATTTTAACATAAAATTTGTTTTGGCATCCCAAATAATCATCATTCACTTACTAAATACCTGGGAAACCCCGAAATGTGTGAAAATTCACACTTCACATCAATTTTTTATTTAATTTTTTATTGCCCCTCCAGTTGCTTAGTCCTAGAGCCGCCACTACATTTTATCATTTCGTATTCAGGATTTGCATATTTGCGGCATATCTGCTGAACGTATCCCTCGTGAATAAGGAGCTTTGTCTGTATTGTAAATTGTAAATTGCAGGTAATAGTCATTTCCTACAAAAAAGACAATGTTATATGTATAATAATTTTTTAGTATATATGATATTGAAATAAAATATGATTCATTGTTACTATTGACGCTAAGAAACAAGTTGTTCAAAGAGCTCACTTCCTTATGATAACGCAGTAAAAGATAGAACATAAATGACACTTTCAAGTCATAATTAATAAACGAACGTGTTAAATAATAATCTGCAGTGACTGGTACTTAGGCTGATGAATGGATGAACAAATAATTTGATTCTAATTGATGAATGCCGTTAATAGAACAGAACTAGTGAATTAATCACTCATCCCTAGACACTATATTAGTTTATTGTTCCAGTTGTTATTCAAATGTTTGATAGCTATTTGCTCTTTATTGATAGAACTATGTTTTGTTTGAACATCAATAAACATTTATAGAATATGAATTCCTTTTATGAATTATTTTGTACTGTAAATTTACTCACTTGGCAAATTCAGTTCTGAAGTTGACAAAATTATTGAAAAAACGTTTGAGTACAGAGAAGTGAGGAATGCATTTTGCAGTGGCGGCTGGTAACATGTTTTGGTGGGGGTGCTGCATAAATTTTTATTTTTATTTCTACTTTATAATAAAGCTATAACTGAGGAATATAAAGTCCTGCGTTTTGTGAATTTCAAGAAAACTGTAAAAGAATTTTTAATTAGAAACTCATTCTACTCGACTGATGAATTTTTGAATGTTAAATTTAAAATTTATTTATGTCCATATATTGCCTATTATTTTGCTCCATATTAACATGTATTTGTACTTTGTATTGTATTGCTTTTATGACTGACTAAAACAATGTTTTATTTTGTATTATGGTCAATAAATAAATAAATTATTATTATTATAATTTTCGTAATATGTTCAACTGTGTCCACGTAACCCAGCAATATGGGTCATGTTGGAGATAAGTGAGCAACAAAAACCAGAAATGTTTATTACTGTCATTTTTGACAATTTAGTAAGTTTAATGAATTTGTGTTTAATCATCAGTGGTATTCAACCTGTGTTCCGCGGAACACTGGTGTTCCATGGAACGCTTTCAGGGGTTCCGCAACTTTAATTAAATGATTTTATTTTGTTTTTTTAATAACTCTTTGCTTGGATACAATTATTAACGTAAATTTTGAATTAATTTAACTCTGAGGGTGCTACAAATTTCTTAATCACCATTTTCGTCATCAGTAGGTCATATTTATTCCAAAACAACTAATTTTACTCGACAAAAAGTTCAAATTTGTTGAATAGTAATTATTATAGTTACTTCTTATATTACCTTTGTGTTGTGTTTTTACATACTTTGTGTTGGATTTTATGTTTATAAATTACTATATTACTTTGATTTTATGTGTTCTGAATTGTTTGCTAATAAATGTTTATAATAAATAAATAAGTAAAATTCAAAACAGCATATCGTTAATTATTAAATTCAATTTTTATTTATAATTTGTATTAAAAATTATATTAGGCAGGTATTGCATTATTTAAAATGTAAAATAGTATATTATACCTACATTTAAAAAATATAGAAATATATTCAGCTATAAAATGTCAATTTTGATCAAGACTAAATTCAATAATAAACATCTAAATTATTATTTTAAAAGGTTTGACCACGGATTTAGATCAATTAACAGTAGAATCAGAATATGTATTCATGAAGGTGGTTGGCATTTATCCCTTCTTGTTTGGTTTATAATTTTATTATTTTATTTATTTGAGGTTGTTTATTTAATTATTTGCGTCCATTTTTACATGCAATTATATAAAAAAATAAATTAATAATTAAACAAATAAGCAAGAAAAAATTTAAATTTGCTCAATAACTGTGCACTGTCAAAGATTATGTGAGTAGATCTAACCTTCCAAATTTACTAGATTTACGGGACTTTTTCTCGGCCTACTCTAACGAATATTTATTTGAATCGCAGGTTATTTTGTTTTGTTTTTAAAATTTCTTATACCTAGTAGGGACATAAATACTGTTACAAATATTTTATGAAATAAAATTAAAACTACAATTAAGTTTTTCACCAAATTTTATTGACATTTGTATTTATACATAAGTTATCCATAATTGGTATAATTATCCAAAATGGCCACCTTTGGCTTTAATGCAGGCCTTAAGTTGTATAGGTCAATCATCGATAGTCGCACGTACTACTTCCATGGGAAAATTGGCTACAGCTCGAGCTAAAGCCTGTTTCAGAGATTCAATATTTGGATATCGTTTGTGGCAAACCATGTCCTCTAAAACGGTCCATAGCTTGTAATCTAAAGGATTCAAATCTGGACTTGCAGCTGGCCAATCTTCTACGCCGATAAAATCAGGAACATTGTTTAAAAGCCACGTTTGGCTTGTTTTAGCCTTATGGCCTGGAACAGAATCCTGCTGGAATGTCCAAGACTGATCTTGAAAGAGAGTATGATTGAGGGGTTTCACAACATTTTCCAGGACCGTTTGCTCGTAGACTCTAGCTGATGTTTTCACCCCTTTTTCATAAAAAATGAAGATCAGTTACTCCATCATAGGAAACGCCCCACCAAACCATCACTGAAGCTGGGTGGTGACCTTTTTCTATCCTTGGAACTACTTCCGAGGCTTCAGTAGATGACCTGGCATAAACCCTGTCATTTTGTTTGTTGAATTTTTCCAGTATAGCAAAAAATTTCTCGTCTGTAAATAGGATTTTTTTGTGTTTGTCGTCTGCGTACTTGATTAACAAGCATTTCGATTTTTCGACCCTATTTTCTTTAAGAGACATAGTTAGTAACTATCCAGTGCGGCGTTTGAAGGCCCCAAGATCCAAGTATTTTTTCAAAATGCGCGCCATTGATTTTCGCGAAATTTTCATTTCGCGGGACATAATTTTTTATTTTCACAACGGATTTCTTGCTATTCTGGCCTTAACAGCTTTGATAGGTTGTGGCGTGCGTACTGTTCTCGGGCGCCCGGATCTTTTTCGGTCTTTTATGTCCCTAGTTTCCTCAAACAATTTAATGCACTGGTACACAAACATTCGACTAATGCCGAGTGGACGTAGCGTCTTAAAAATGTTTGATTTTTCCATCTTACATTTATAAAGCGCAATAACTGCAATTCGGTTTTCTTTGTCTGACCATTCCATGGTAACACACAACACAAAATCAAATTCTTTCCACAGTAAAGTAATTTATAGGTTAACTCACGATTATCACCTGTTTAAATTTGGGTGCGTTCATTTGTATTATTTTTATTGGATGCGTTCATTATTGTAACTGTATTTATGTCCCTACTAGGTAGTTATTGTACTTGGTGTTCTATTTTTTCTGTCATTTTTAATCTTCCGCGGTTCCCAATGTAGCTGACGGGTAAAAGAGATTTAATTTTCGTAAAGAATCATCATTATCATCAAATATAGTTGATTTCGACGAAGGTCCTGAACCATAAACAATCTTATCTCAAAAAATGTTGACGTCTTATTTGAACATTTCTATACATATAAATATAAAAGTAATTTTAAACTCAAAAATATATTTGAAAAATTATTATCTAATCAGATGAACTTCATATTTTGTGCCTACCCTTAGAATTTTCTTGGGTCTCCTAGTAGGTTTAACAACTTTGCCTAGAGAGACCAAAAACGTCTTTTAAATGTTCAAACAGTTCACACAACATTGCTCTGTATTCAGGGCCGTCTTATGCCATGCAGGGGCACACAGAGTTTGGTGCCCTTTTGCAAGTTACACGGAGAAAATTGGATTTCAGATTTTTGTAAACATTAGTAATGAAAATCAAAATTCATATTCATATGTAACTTATTACAACAATTGAGAAATTATTACATTTTTTTTTTTGTAAATTTTATAAATAGCAATAATCATATACAAAAAATATTATATATATTATTATTTCAATATTGATTATTTAAAATTGAGTTATTTGTTTCAATTTATTGAATATTTTTTTCTAACAAAAATATAAATTATTCATATCCCTTAGTTTAATATTTTACTATCTATAGTATATTATTTGATATAATAACGGTTAGTAAATTTTACTATACTACCGAGTAAAATCAACTAAACAATCAAATAAATTTTAAATAAATTAAAAAAAATAATCTGTTAAATATTTGAAAGCTATTTAAATATTTATATACATTTTATAGGATTAATTAAGAAATTTTACGTTATGTATTTTTTGAAATCTTTTTAGGTTTAGTAAAATTTTGTTCACTGTTTTTAAATTTGGAAAGTTTAACGGCAATTCTTAGTAAAATTGCACTAAAAATTGAGCTTCTCTATTTTCCTTGTAAATGACGACCCCGACATTTTGAGGCTCCCATCAAGCCCGGGGCCCTGGGCTCGTGCCCCACGTGCCCTTATGGAAAAGACGGAACTGTCTGTATTTTTGTAAATATATTTGTGGGTTTCATATAACTCTTTTATATTCATAGATTTTTTGTAGAAATATCCCAATAATACGTCAAAAAAAAAATTCGACATTATTGTTTATAGTTAAGAACCTTATTCGAATAATATTATACTTGAAGATAATGAAATGCCACTTAGTACACGTATTCTTTACAAAAATTTAATCAGTTTTACTTGCAGCACCAGAAAAACGCGGTAGATTCGAATTGGCGGCAAAAGTAGATTACCACGTACAACTCTAAGTAGTTTTTACAATAAAACAAAATATCTAGAAACACATTTGTAGAATGAAGCTTTAGCTACAATTTGCAGCATGGTACACAAATATTCGTCGAACGGTTTACAAGATGGCGTCTATAATGCAATTTGTTTATTTACAATTACACGACAGTTTTTTTACAATTAAAAATATCCTATTAGACAGATAAACATTTGCTGCAAAATCTGATGTATAGATTGTTACTAATTTTATAGTTTTGTATAAGAAACTATATGGTTGTGCACCCCCTTAACGGAATAATCCAAATACATAATCAAAAGGGAAAAAAACTGCAGGCAGATTTATCCAGCTTTGTGATAACTTTCTGATGATGGACGTTGAATGATTTTTTTAACATTTTATTGTATTGAATGACAGGCAAAGAATTATCCTGCATTGAATTTTCCTATATTTCATAACTGTGGCCGAAAATGAGGTCGTTCATTTGTATAAACTCGTCATAATTTAGACATGTATTGTTGTGTTTCAATACAAAACAGAATTATTCAATTGCACAATTGAAATGTATAGTTTTAATCGAAAATAGCAACAATAATTTTGTGGCAGTCAATAGAGTGCTATAACTAGTGTAACAATTGTTGCATACACGCAGTTTACACGGAAGTAATTAATATCTTCCAGTAGAGCTGTATTTGTAACTCTCCATAAAGCAAGTAATATTTTCTACCAGCTCCATTGATACCCCGTAGCTCCTGAAATATATGTTCCAGTTGAATCGGGAATTTACGAGCTCCGAAGGGATGGTTTCACACGTCCCATGCTGCATCCCTTATATTGTTCATATTTAACGCTTTACTGACGTTTTCACTGCCACCGATACTCTCACAAATATATATATTTACTGTTGCTTTCAGTTTTGTCAATTCTATACTTTTAGTGTTTTATAGATATAACGTTTACATTCTTTAAAAACCTTGCCAGTCTGAAGTTATGGCAGAAAACACAAAAATATATAGTTACAGTAGAATACATGTCGTTAAAGTAATAACATAGGTGAGATATAATATTGGCATTTTATAAGTAGAAATATTTAAGCACTTACTTCTAGTCAATCTTTTTAGTGCCAACGGAGTGGCCGAGCGCATTAAGTCGTGCGGTTTGACTGGTGGAATATACAGTCTGGCTATATCCTAGGGTTTCTTGTTTATGCCTACGAAACGTTAGACATTTCTATAGGTTATTTTATTCGCAGATTTCTAATAATAAATCTGCAATATATTTTTCAATATATCGATCAAAGGATATAGAAGTGTCTAGAATTTCTTGTTTATGCCTACGAAATTCTAGACATTTCTATAAGTTGTTTTATCCGCAGATTCTTAGAGAATAAATCTGCAAAATATTTTTCATATCGAACAAAGGATGTAGGAGTGTCTAGAGTTTCTTGTTTATGCCTACGAAATCCTAGACATTTCTATATGTTTTTTATTCGCAGATTCTTAGAAAATAAATCTGCAAAATATTTTTCATATCGATCATAGGATATAAGAGTGCCCAGTGGCGCACCCAGGTATTTTTATGGGGAAGGGCCGGAAGACAAAAAAGAAGTTCCTCGCTTTTGAAATACAAGTGATGACCTAAAAAAAAGGTCCTCACTTGTAAAACACAAGTGGTAACCAAAAAAAGTCCGCATCTTTTTTAAATCCATATATTTACCTAAGAAATAGTGATAAAAAAATTAAAAAAATTTTTATCTCCTTCTTAGAGGGAGGCACTCCCCTGGGTGCGCCTCTGGGAGTGTCTAGAGTTTCTTTTTAATGCCTACGAAACGCTAGCCATTTCTATATGTAATTATATTCGTAGATTCTTAGAGAATAAATGTGCCAAATACCTGTCAATCAAGAGACAGGGTGTCTTCAATTAGCCAATCACGAGAACCTTACGAAAAATTGATTTTATACACACACTAGCTAATTATGAATAATAATAAACGATCAGATACAAAAAAACTAATGATAATTCTAAAAATTTAAATCAAAATATTCGGACACAGAGTACAATGGATTTTTAATTAACACATCCTACACAAACGCTTCACATTTATTTTGGGGTAAAAGTCTTACTGACTCTGGTAATTTATTAAATAATTTAATAGCGTAGTAGACGTCAGAATTTAGGATATATATCATTATTGTATCTAGTATTATGACTATGAATCTCATTAAACGATTTAAAATCGTTTTTATTTTTGTAAAAAAATTTTAAATAGGCAAAAATGTAGAGTGATGGCAGAGTCATAATTTTCAATGATAAAAAAGAGTTTTGAGTCTGCTCTGTAAGAAATGCCGTCAATACTTGGATTATTAGACAAAACATGGTTTTCAAAGATTTCATATTTAGCAGATTTCAGTTTACATCAAAAAATGTTGTCTCATACTAAATACCTATGAAATATATGAAAATTCACACTACAATTTTTAATAATTTATAACTAATATGTTATTTGATGGAAGCCCTAACATGTCAACATAGCAAACAATGGAAGTTAATTTAGTAGTTTCATGAAACTGATTGTTAAATAAGTATTGTTTCTGGTGATACAGTTAAAACTGATAGGGTTTCTAGCAGCAGCGACAACAATGCTATACAATAATGTAACATATTGTCACTCGACACTAAAAATATTTTACTCCATTTATTGTGAAAATGTAATTAACTATGAACAATTAAATGGGAAATTAACTATGAATATTATATTTATTATTAGTAGACGTCGGACAAAAAAAAAAAGTTTTTGTAGGAAATTAGTTCGTTTTTATTTTTTCATTTTTAGGAGCCTGTAAAAATATTTGTATTTTATATTGACTTTTGTGTTACATTTAATTATCCGCAATTCAAACAAATCGAACTGATACTACTATATGATACTATAGTCAGTCGTCTATTGAACAAGTTACAACCAATTTAAAGTGTATACGTATCAATCACATTACATGACTGGATAACTGTAGCTCATTAAAATTTTATAAGAGATAAGATGCCAACGGGGTGGCCGAGCGCATTGAGTCGTGCGGTTTAGACTGGTGGAAATAGTCTGTACTGTGCGGTCGGTGGTTCGAGCCTCCTTCGTTGGTGATATTATTCGGGCGAGAATAATATGTTTACATCAGTCCCATTTTCACAATCATTCACCCCTCATCCAGGTATAGGAGCTCGCCCCCTGGCATCGGCGATTAGCCTCGTTGCAGAAACAGGCCGATGTAAAATAAATAATTTAAAAAAAATATATTTAAGGTGTAGTGTACATGGGTTCTTTTTTTAATTTTTGAATATTTTTGTCAACTGAATTTATTTGAGCAAAAATGTTTTTCAATATTATTTGGACAAACGATTTTCTTTTTTGTGAAATTGGCTTTCCTTAAACTACCAAGTTTAGACCAATTTTGCAACCATGGCCTGACACCAACTTGGCGCTGGTGTCAGCCGCCCGTATGCTAACATAGATAAGACCGGCTTTTCTAGAACCGAACTGAATGTCGCCCGTGCGCTATCTTTCATAAGTTCGCTCTACTAGTAGGGTTCTATAGAATCGATCCCATATTCCACCCATTTGTTACGTCGCTCGTGTGCAGTGCACACGCTTGACTAGTTTTGTCATTTTCTATCATTCTTTCCTATTGGCCGGACGTAAAAACGTAGACGTGAAGTATAAAAATATGAACATTCTACGTGAACTTTTCTACGTCTACGGCCATCTACGTCTGATTGGAAACCGTAGCATACGTTTTCCTATTAAGCCTGGTTTCCAATTGACGTAGACGTAGAATTCTACGTCTACGTGAACATATAAATAATAGGAAAATGTATGCTACGGTTTCCAATCAGAAGTAGATGGACGTAAACGTAGAAACATTCACTTGGAATATTAATATTTTTATATTTCTACGTGTTCGTTTTGACTTAAGCCTGGTTTCCAATTGAAGTAGACGTAGAATTCTACGTCTACGACAACTGGAAACCAGGCTTTACTTATATTTTCACGTAGACGTAGATTTCTACCTCTACGTCAATTGAAAACCATCCTTAAGCTTTACTATGTCCTAACTCTGCTACTAATTGATTGCTTTGTGTTACAAAGTTGGTGCAATGATTTGTAAAATTAAGGTTTCTAATAATATTGCTAGGGACTGTAAATAAGTTTACGGAAAAAAAAAATTACGTGATAACAAGTAGAGTTGTGCATTTTGCAAACATGCTTCCTTTGGTTTTCCGTCATTCTTGAAAGTTGAATGAATTAACAGTCATAACATTCATATCTCCCCTACTTCCATGCAAAGTTTCCAAATTTCTTTTGCGGTTGTTAAGCCGTGAAAGCCACCTATCTGTTAACATTTCTAGATGAAATAATGTAGTGTCCTATGTCACTGTTGCTAGTATAGTGTTGTATGTTGTAGTATGAATAACAACATTATCTGTAGCGCAACGGATACACATTCTCACCCAGACGGCTGAATGTTACAAAATGCACAAGTTTCTGTAGTGGGGATGGACGAGAGAGCACTCTCCAGTGCTGGAGGTGTGTGTTACATGATAACACAAATCTCTCTGAATGCTACGAATAGGAAGAAGTGTGCGCTGAAAGATGTAGAGCGTAAACATGAACGATAGCGCCCTGGCCATGTATTATGTGACACGAGCGTTACAAAAATCAGACCAGATCCGGCTTGTTACATCTCCATGACGTGAATTTTAACGCCTAAAAAAACTCTACAATTGGACGATAGATATGCTAGCCTTTGCGACTTTTTAAATTTTTAATACAAACTCGATTGATTTTTTTCTGTTTATTAAATTTTAAAAAATGCCAACGATGAATTTTACATTTCTATTTCTATAATGTAGAAACTTTCAATTCACTTTACACCCTCTCTTCTTCTTCCACTTTTAGAATCTAGTGTTAAATTTATATGATATTAGATACTGACAACATAAAGTTTTGTCTTTAATATCAGGGTTGCCATGTGGGTGTCATACCCGAACCGAAAAACAAAAATTACCAATTATTTCACAAACATACGAGGGTCGTTCAGAAAGTAGAGAACATTTAGTTATTAGCACCATGAAAGTCAAAACATTTCAATGAAAACGGTGTTTATTATTAATATATATTATAACTTAATTTTCTACATAGTTACCTTTTAGATTGAGCAGTGGCGCAGCCAAGGGAGGGGCGACGGGGGCCTATCCACCCAGATTGTAGATAGCTATTCTATTTACTTGTATCCTTCGTCTTTATCTCTTGCTGACAAGTTCCCATATTGTTGTGCGAACCAAGGTAAGTTTTTTCGGAATCAACTTCGCTTTGTCCGACATGTTTTCCATGGTGTTAGTTGTTATTTGCCCTGTTGACTATTAAAATTTTTGTTTTTTTATAATTAATATTCAGGCTATTATCACTGCTGAATTTTTATTACATACGTAATAGATCTTGTAGTTTTGTGGGACTTGCCGCAACTAAAGTGATGTCATACGTTAGCGCCACTCTCCCAGTTTTCTAATACAATCCTCAGTCAATGATCAATTAAGTACAAAAATATTCACAAATAATATGCTTGCCCAGTACTTGTATTTGAATCCGGGAATTAGAGCTGAAATGACAAGTTGCCGCCTATGCTGGTGATATTAATTATTTATTAGACAGTTTATACAACTATTTTATTTTCCTAAACTAATTTTACAGTTACTAATTAAACTTTAATAATTTCAATTAAAATAAATGTAATATATTCAATTTTAGTTAATAATGTCGTTGCTTTCAAATAAACCTGTGTTGTGCACCCACCTATTCATATACCTTTAATAACTATTTCAGTGAACACTAAACTTTGGTTTAACTATGCACATTTCAAAACCCATTACAATGCACTTTCGAATTCAGTCGAAAAATAAAATTCCACTTATTCACTTTTAAACTTATAAGTAAAATCTTACTGTAGCACATGTTCTTTAATTCAGTTAAAATTGTGGAAAAAAGGATTCCTATTCTAAAAGTAATGGCGATTAAATGTATTTGATGGTTCAGAAAACTCGAGCAACGATAGTTTAATTTTTCGATTATGCATTCAAAATATCTAGCAGACGAATATGAACGAAGTTCAACGATAACAAACATACACGAACGTCAGCAATCTAAAACGAACACGAACAATAAAAAAAGGGTCTCGGGAGCTTGAAAAAAGCTCCAAAAACATGTATCTCGAAATGTCATCTCAAAATCCAGTAATGCAGAAAACAAAGAGATGAGCAAAAGAGCAATGGGTCCGAAATGTCCCTCCTTTGATGAGCCCTTCGCCCTTGTTAAGCGGAGTCGTAAGTCCGATAGCCTCAATGCTTCATCCTGTCTGCGGTACAACGTATAACTCATTAAAAAATTTCCTGAATTTTTTAGTGAAGTCGTATACGATGCGAAACAATCCGTTCCGACAAATATTCCCAACGAGTATGATGGACGGAGTCGGACGGTGTCGGAAAATGTTGGAACACATATGTTAAGTCCGTTTTACATTATACTTTTTTGCAAAGCACTACATATTTTTTGCGTAGTACTGACGTAACAAATATAATGTGAAACACAATTCTTCCTTCCAACTTTCGATGCTACACTACAAACTACACTATTTTCAAAACTACCTCCGGTCAAATTTTTGGATGACAGTTGTATCCTTCTCAGTCGTACCAACTACCAACTTTTTAGTTTTTGTTTACAACTTATCTTTTTGAAGTTTATTAAGTTGATAAGAAGTTTATTTAGAACATATAATTAAATATAAACTTAAACAATTAAACAATATTTATAAATTGGTTACTAGAATTGGTTCTATAACCAAACTGTTGTCTGTCATCTGAACCTAGAATTTTTTAAGTTGGCAGTGAAGAGTATCGCAAAGTAATAAAAGATGGAAGGTATCGCTGTCTCTTATTTTTTCCTCCCACTATATTCTGTAGTATCAAAAGTTGAAATGACATCAGAGTTAAATAGTATTGAAAAAAGTATAATGTAGAATGGACTTTACGCTTCATATGAACGCTATGCTTTAAAGTACTAAAAATTAGTAAAAAGTACTAAAAAATATTTGCCGGATAGGAAACGCTTGGTGCAGGAACGTGTACACCTATAAGTATAAATAAACAGTTATATATTTTAATATCGACTTATGCGGCAGGATATAGGGGAAAGTTGGGCAAAACCGATCAGGACACGATACCGATCAGTAGTGTTTTTCTATATCCCGCCACTTTAACTCAATATAAAAAGTCTATCTATCTACTTAGTACCTTATAAATATCGATTATCAAAAATGTGCGCACTGAATTAGAATTGTACCTGCATAAAAACATTTAAAGTGGATATTTTATAATTTAAAAAACTCTTCAAGTTACAGTTAAAAATCAAATACATTTTGAAATTTCCTTATTTGAAATAAAATTTCCACATACATTCTTAAACCTTGTTTTATTAATTCGCATATAAAAGGTAAATTCGCTATAAAGGGTAAAATTAAATTTTACCCCAGTCCATTCTTACAATAGAACTTAGTGTTTTTACATTACACTTAGTTGATCGGTCTTACACAACAATTGATTATTTGAAGGAGAAAAACATCGAATTAATGTTTCGCTGCCCGTATTCACCTGATGAATACGCCATAACTCTACAAATATTTATCGAATCAAAAAAAAAAAAAAATTAAATGAAAGATTTGTCTTTTAATTTTAGACAATAATAAGGGAGTTCTGTAAATTTAATTTTTTTAAAAGTTTTCCCGCCATAATTCTTAAAATATTTATCCAAACAAAAAAGTGTATTTAGATAAAAGATTTGTCTTTTTATTTTTATCAATATTTGCTTTACATATTTTGCTGTTATGTAAAAATAACGGAGTTATTAAAATTTAAAATTTTTGGAGTTTTCCCGCCATTACTCTACAAACCTTTATCGAATCAAAAAATGTATTTAAATAAAAGATTGGTATTTCAATTTTAGACAGTATTTGTGTTACATATTTTGTTGTTAAATGAATAATAAGGGAGTTATGTAAATTTTAATTTTTTTAAGTTTTCCCGCCATAATTCTTAAAATATTTATCCAAACAGAAAAATTTATTTATATAAAAGATTTGTCTTTTTATTTTTATCAATATTTGCTTTAAATATTTTGCTGTTAAGTTAAAAATAAGGAGTTATTAAAATTTTTAATTTTTGAAGTTTTCACGCCATAACTCTACAAACATTTATCGAATCAAAAAATGTATTTAAATAAAAGATTTGTCTTTTAATTTTATACAGTATTTTTATTATTGACTTTTTTTTGTTCCCCAATATCAAACAAAAAATGCGTGGACAGAGATTCTCATCACCTCAAGAAGATGTTGAAACCTTCGAAAACCATGTTTTTTCAGAGTGGAAAACATATTTCGAGAATTGGTTTGAACGCATGCAAAAGTACATAAATCTTAAAGGCGAATATTTTGAAAAACAATAAAACATTTTGTTCCAAAACAAATTATTTTGTCTTTGTTTTTGTAAAAACTTATCGGTAGCCCTCGTATAATGCAATTAGCTTATTTATCATTACATTACAGTTTTTTCTACAATTCAAAATATCCTATTAGATAGATAAAAATACGCTGCATATTTTGATACATAGATTGTTATTAATTTTATTTCTGGTTATTAGTTTTGTATAAGAAATTATTGAAAACTATAGGATTGTACCCCGCCTTACGACCATTTTATATTAGAAATTTATAGTTAATTCACATTTTCCATATTACAACATATTTTTTATTAAGTAGTGAATTTTATTTAAAAAGAATAATAATAATAATAATTTTTATTGATCAAAATTTTTTAAAATACAGAGTATGTTTCTTATTGCGTAGAGTACCACTTATACGTATAACCTCTATAATTACATGGTTTTAATAGTTTTTAGATATGCTTTTTTTTACATTTTAATTATTTTATAAAATAGAGGAAAAATTAAAAAAAAAAAACCTCTGACTTTAGTACTTATTTAAAAAGAATATGTTATTATGGAGATTGTTGACATGCTCTGATCTACTCCAGTTATCCGTTGCGCTTGATAATGTCAGTTTTGAAGCACAACGAAGCGACCGACGACACTACATTATATGACACAATTTCAGTCTCTTGCTCTCTAATGCCCTTGTGTGCCAAAATGGCTCAACACCCAACTACGTGAAATCACCACATTAATTATTCCATTTAAAAAGCTCTGCATCATGCACGAGAGAGAAATGGAATAGAGAGACAGAGAGAGAAAGAAACTGCTGCAAATGTTGAAAACACATAACAAACCTTTATTAAAATTGACACGTTCCTTAAAATACACTTTCTCTAGTTATTTCATTAAATTATATGCAAAATTTATAGTCATGTGTTAATGATTAAAAATTTAACGATTAACACTTTAAAACAGTATAATATTTACATTGATAGAATTGAAAGAATACAAACAAAATTCGATAATTATATGGTAAACAAATTTTCTAATTATAAATCAAATTTAATTTTACTTGAGAAAAGGTGGATCTATCTTGATATTTCTTTTTTCTTTAAAATTCCAGAATTCTCTAAAACAAACTCAGCAACCAATTCACCTATAAATCGTCTCCCATTATTATTTAATATGTATTCTTCCAATGTTAATTTTCCAGAAATATTTCAATGTGATATATGTAAATTTAAAAAATTATTTGCAAAAATAATTTAATATTATTATATTAACTTGTTTCTTTTTTTTTCTGTTTTTTGTTTTGTTGCTGTATTTTTTCATTTTTTATAACTGATGTGTGTTTCTCTGTAATTGGGATTGTATCCTGTTGAGAAACCTGTGCTAATAAATAAATAAATAAATAAATAAACAAATAAATAACAAATTCAAATCCTAACCCGGCATTTTTTTCTAAAATAACGTATACAGGTAACGTTATAATACTTACTTAGTTATAAAGCCAGTATAACATTTTCTGCTATCAGGTTGTTTGTAGGGATATATATATATACAGACGATTCCGCTTAATAGGGCCACCGCTTAATTGGGGCAGCCGCTTATTTGGGCCAAATACCAAAGAACAGAAACCAAACCAAGGAACCAACAGTAAATTTACATGTTTAATTGGGACAACATTCCGCTTAATTGGGACAGTAAATTTAAGATCACAGTACATATTATGTTACACATATTCTCAAGAAAAAATATGTAAAAAGAATTTAATATCACAGCGTTTTTTATGCAGGAAGGAAATGAAGGGAGCCCTACATCCGCACTGAATACCTGTGCTGATTTTGTAGAAGTGAAATGTTACAAAAACAAAAGACAGACTACACTTGACGCATTTTTGAATTGAATTAAATTGTATGTACCTATTTATTATTTTATTTTAGAATTTATTATTATTTTTTCTTAAAAGTTTATATTTTTTGGTTTTATGTAATTTATAGTTTTGTCCAAGAGTTTATAAAATAAAATTATTGAAAGAAAAATATGCATTGTTTAATTTTATGTGAAATTCGGTTAATTGGGGCAACCACTTAATTGGGCCAAAATGCTTAAGTCCCGATGTGTCCCAATTAAGCGGAATCGACTGTCTTAATAAAAGTTTTAGTCGATTAATTTTGAAAATAATATTAATATACTTTAGTTGTTATACGTACTCTGTACCTGCAGTCCAAGGACTCCCACATTTTGCATTCAAAATCCGCGAGTGGTTTCGGATATGAACTCTTCCTTTCGCTAGCTGGTTTCAACAGTTTACGCCGATAAGTAAACCTTTGAAACATTATTTACCATCATACAAGAAAATTCAAATTAACAGGCTGATGGGGGCGAAAACGGAGATAAGTCATATGTAAAAAGATAGGACTTAACACCTGTTTCACGCCCATCAGCGAATAAGTAAAGTAGACTGGGTGAGATTCCTGTGGGACGTTACAGGCAAATAATATAAATTATAATGATTTAATAATAATAATAATAATGAAACCTTTATTGACATACTTACATATTACAAAATTACATATTAAAAAATAAAATAAGGTGAAACACAAGTCACAGAAGACAAGAAAGTATCTTGTGATGACATGTTTTCAAATAAGAATATTTTAAAATATTCAAAACTATTTTGTATATGAAAAGTGTATACATGTAAATGTATATAGAATATATTGCATACATAATAAATTACAATAATGCAGAAAATTAAATATGCTCAAAGAGTTAAATAAAGTACAAGGTGTCTCAAAAGAAATTTTATATTTAGTGGATCGATTAAAAAAAAAAGTAAGCCGTATATAGAAAAAATGTTTATTAATTATTAAAATACACTTTTTGGGGATTTATTTCTTAAAAATAATATCGTCTAAATGTAGACCCTCGCGTTCTCGGCACTCATTTAATCGAACAGTAAAATTACTTATGACGTCTCGGCAGGTGGACTCAGGGATGGCTGCCATTTCGTGACGGATATTTTCTTTCAAATGCGCCAGTGAAGTCGGTTTATTGGCGTAAACTTTAGATTTAAGATAACCCTATAGGAAAAAGTCCATAGGGGTTAAATCTGGACTGCGTGGTGGCCAATTTATGTCACCTCTCCGGGAGATCAATTTGCCTGAGAAAATTTCACGAACACGTGGCAGAGACATATTGGACGTGTGTGAAATTGATCCGTCCTGTTGGAACCATGTTCTTTGGTTATAGCCAGGAAAGTTTTGCAGTTCAGGTACCAAGAAGTTGTCTAACATCTCCACATAACGCTCTGAATTCACTGTAACTGCACGCCCCCTTTCGTCTTCAAAAAAGTACGGGCCGATAATTCCTCGCGCCGACATCGCAGCCCATACGCACGTCACTTTACGCGAATGTAGGGGTTTCTGATGTTTGCGTTTCGGATTCGTTGCACTCCAGTAGCGGCAGTTCTGCTTATTTACATGGCCATTAAGATGAAAATGAGCTTCATCCGAAAACAAAATGTTGGTAAACGTTGAAAATCGCTCAATCACCTGATTTACGAAATTAAGCCTCTGACTGGCATCTTGGGGCTTTAATTCTTGCACCAATTGAATTTTGTAGCGGTGCAGCTTTAGGTCTTTGTGCATAATGCGATGTAATGATGATCTATGCACATTTAAAGCACTTGCGCGCTTCCTAATTGAAAGGTTCGGGTCGTCACGAACAGACTGATTAACATTCTCCACGTTTTCTACCGTTCTTGATGACCTAGGTCGCCCGGATTTTGATTTATCCAGCGTTGTACCAGTCTCTTCAAACTTTTTAACCCAATGTCGAATGAGAGGAATGCTTGGCGCATCATTTAAGTGGCGAAAACCTCGAATACTGCAGAATTTTCTACGCGCTACAGTCGCCGAATCACCGTTTTTGTAAAACTCTCGCACGCATAACGCGCGGTCTGCTCGCGAGAAACGCTCCATAGCGAGTGAATTCCCAAGAGCCAGGCTACCGATTGACATAACCCCCGCGCCCCTCGGATACGTTGCGTTCACGCAGTAAGCTAAATAAATATAAAATTTCTTTTGAGACACCTTGTACTTAAATTGGTAGAAGAAGTATTAAGTAACCAATGTTAAAGTTTTTAAAAAATATTTAGTTTGAAGAATTAATTGATATTGGAAACAAGTTAAAATATTTATATAATATTTATATTATATTTATTTAATAATTTTGGAATTATTACGTAATAAATTCTCGCTGTAGTACTTTTTAGGGTTTTGTAGGTATGACCACCAAAAAACCCTTATAACGTCACTCATGAGTCTATCAATCTTTACGGTAGAAATTGTAGCCAAACGGATTAACAAAAATGAAATTTGGTATGCTTATACAACTCTTTGACTCACATATAGGAAAATTACTGAGAGTTCAAAAAAAAAAAACCTCAAGATAAATATAAGCAATTTTGTATTTAATAAAAAAATAAATATTTTTTTAAAATTTTGAGTGGCGTACTATATGAAACTTCTTAAAGCATGGATTAACAAGCAAATTTTTATTTTTAAAAAAACTTTTTTTTTATGGGATTTTTTCCAAAAATATGTATAACTTTTGTTCCCCACCCTGTCTCTCAGAGTGGTTGATCTAAAAATTAAAAAAAATCTCCATGATGAATACTGATAGAAACCGGAAGAGTTCAACAGGAACTGATCAGATTAGTTTTTCGAAAAATGTCGATTTTTTTGTGTCGTCGATAAAAAAACAATTTAAAAAAAATTTGTTATGTGGTAGCAAATAAAAGCTATTAGAACGTAGATTAAGAAACGAAAAATGGTTTTTTATTTATTATTTTTTTTAATACGGTTTTAGTCAAAAATGTGCTAAAAAAATTCTTGTCCCGGTCTCTTTTAGCTAAAGAGGTCAAACTAAAAATATGAAAAAATTATAGGTGTTGTACATTGATAGAAACGTACTAATAAGTACGTAATTTTTGTAATTTTTGATAAGATTGCGTTTTTGAAAAATATTGCAGTGTTTGAGGTTTTAACAAATTTAATTATTTTTTTGATTAGTGGCTAAATTATTACTATTAATGTTATGGATTTTTCGTATTTATGGCTAAGATAGTGTGTCCTTTATTAAAATTAAAAATATAATAAAAAAAAAAAATTAACTGCTGAGGACCAAGTTTTGAACACCACAGTATAGAGCGTATTTTGTTTTGAGTTTTCAGTTATTTTATTATGCTATTTATAGCAGGGCAGTTCAACATATTTTTATTTGGGATCTACTTTTTTATATAAGTATATTGTTACCACGATCGACCAGAACGCATAGCCGGTTACCGGGAGGCGGGCATGCAGTGCCCTCTGGCGAGGGGGTCTTCCCCCGGGAAGAAAATTTTGAAAATATGTATTATATATTGCAATTTTAAACCTATTTTCCATGCAGAAATAACCTAATACGCAAAACGATATTTAAAAAAAAATGTTTATGAAGATTCTTCATAGGTCCTCCAGCTTAGGCGCTGTATTTTTAACCCGACAGTTAACACATTGATCGCCAACGAATTTTATGCAAGATGATTAAAAAATGGTTCTATGTTTTTAAGTTTTGTCGGTTGGGATGAGTTAAGATAATGGCTTTTTTTGGTGTTTTTTTATAAATGTGCGATCACCGGTCCCAGAAAATTTAGGAAAATTATATATTACATTGCGCCAGGCCATCATCTTGCCAGTCACTTATCTCACTTTAGCAAACGTGAACGATTGCGCGGACGGTTACTTTTAGCTCTATTTTTTTTAATTTTTAATTTATGTTCAGGTTATGTATTATAAAATGTATTTTGAAGTACACGGAGGCGAGAGAAAACTGGAGTACTACTTAAAATAACGCTGCGATCGACCGATAGATCGCGATCAACTGGTTGGGCAGCTCTGATTTATATTAATGAAATAATTATAAATCAAAAAACACATTGTTAATAGAACAAATATTCGTAGACATCCAATATTATATTGGCTTTTTACACTTATTAAATACCTACAAAACCCTGAAATGTGTGAAAATTCACACTTCACATACATTTTTTTAATTCTAATTGAACTACATTTTTTCTTGTGTTTTATTTCTCGTACCATTATGATGATCTGAAAATTATAGATATTTTTTATTTTTACTCTGGCACATAAATTGAGTAACCGATAATAAATAAAGTTTCGCTTCATCAAAAATGTTTGTTTCTGAAAATAATTGTACAGATAAGAATCTAAAAGGTTTTTTTGAATATAATTTTTAAAATAAGTTTTTGTGTGGTTTTTTTAATTGGTTCAATTCACTTCATATTTTTCGGTCTCTAGGTCTGATCTAATTTCTAAGAATTCCTATTGCCCGGGTTAGGGATGCTGCCCTGTACATTCATCTCCGCTGACACTGAACATGAGATGCTCTCTTCGAGTCTGAAATGTGGAATCGATGAATACTTGTCAACACCTGTACAAACTTATAATTATAATTTAAATTACGTTTAAAAATGTTGTTTTAAAATGACTAAAATTTTGACAAGGTTAAAAAATATTTTTGTTGTGTACCTATCGTACATTTTCACAAAAAATTCTGTGCCTTAAGCGACCTTTTCATAATGAATATATACTCCAATATGCATACATGGCGCATAGTTGCATTTATATTCATTTAAAACATAAAACAAAAATGTGACGGATTTTGGAAGTGGCAATTTTTAAAATTCTATTTTTACACAATATACCCTTTTAATTTTTTTAAACAATGCATAATGTACATTGAACATACGACACAAAAGAATAACGCATATAAACAATACAATACATAAAAATAATGCCCGATGACATCATTAAAATATAAAAATACCTGGAATTTTGTTAACGTTTGATTAAATTATGCAGCATACTTTTTAGAGTTTTGTAGGTATGACCCTAAAACTCTTATAATGTGATTCATGTGTCTGTCTGTATGTCTCTACGGTAGAAATTGTGGCCAACCGGCTGAACCTAGAAAGATGATTCACTTGTATAACTTTTTGATCCACAAATAGAAAAACTATTGAGAGTTCAAATACACTCTTCGCGGGAAAAGTATAAACAAATATGTATCAACGAAAAAATATTTCTCCTTTTAATTTTGTTAGGGATAACATCAATTTTTATTTTTGAAAAATATATATATTTTTTTTTATTTTCGCCAAAAATATGTCAAAAAACTTTTGTCCTCCACCCATTTCCCAGAGAGGTTGATATAAGGATTCGAAAAAAAAAATCTTAATAATATACATTGATGGGAACCGAAATAGTTCAACAGGAATTTTTGATCAGATTAGTATTTTTGCATCGTTGAAAAATTAATAATAATATATTTTTTTAAATTTATTGTGTGGTATCAAAAAAGCTTTTAAGACGTAGATTAAGGAACGAAAAAGAGAATTTTAAAATTTCTTTATTTTAATACTGTTACGGGACGCCACTGTGCTCAGTTTGTTAGTGCGAAGGGATAAGGGTTGCTATGGTTTTATATGTTGTTATTATTGTTAGTTGAATTTTTAAACGTCAAAAATACAAAAACTATTTTACATTTATATTATATTTTAAACAATTTAAATGAAAAAGTTGTTACTATATGTCTTGGATAGTGTGGTGTTTTTTTAATTATGTAGTTTGTTTTACCCTAACAAAATCTTAATAAATTATGTTTTTGCAATAAAATGCTACAATACGATTATTTTTTCAGAAGTTGTCAGATTTTATGATTTTTAATGTGTCCATAATTTGTTGTCATTTGCTGGGTACCTATAAAGCCCTAAAATATGTGAAAATTCACGCTTCACATCAATTTTTTAATTGAATAATTTTTATTTAATATGTTTCTTCTAGGAATGACGGAAAATTCTATTCAATTTATATTTCAGATCAATGCACATTATTTAAAATTCAGCTTTTCCGCTTAACCCCTCTTGATTACAGGGTGTGAGACAATAACGTTTTGGGGCATTTTTAGAAAAATCTTATTCAAATAAAAAACTTTTAAAAATCGTCTTTTTTATTCTCATCTTAGGAGATTTTCTTGACACCACAAAATAAATTTTTTTTAAATATATTTTTTTTTTTCAACGACAACAAAAATCCATCAAATTCCCGTTTGAAAACTGTCCGATTTTTAAATCAACCCCTGTAGAAAATTGATTTAAAGATTATCCATGCACTAGGAGGCTTTAAATGATTCCTCACAGATTTTTTTTTTAATATTTATTTTTTTGTTGAATACATATTTGTTTAAATTTTCCCGCGATATGTTTTTTGAAATCTCTATAGTTTTTCTATATGTTGGCCAACGAGTTGTCCAGCCGTTTGACAACAATTTCTACCGAACAAATAGACAGAGAATCACACAGACAGTTAGACAGACAGACAAACAGACAGGCACATGAGTGGCGATATAAGGATTTTTTTGTTCATACCTACAAAACTCTAAAACCACTAGGTTTGTTTCACTAATATATTTATTTGTTCGAGTCTGGTTTGTAATGTGTTCAGAAAATGTTTCCGCTGGCTGAAGCCTCTTTTTATGGCTTAAAACTTCATAATTTTTATAAAAAAACTAAAAAACACTCGAACGTTCTGTAAACAGGGCGTTGAGGGATATATGACGGTTGGGAAAGACAAAGGACCCGCCAGTTAATATTAAATGTCTCATTTCGGATAATTCTAATACCATTTTCAAGCTTTTTTTCTAATTTATTATTTACTGCTTGTTAGATTGCAGAAGCAAAATATATTCTTGCAAGAGCTAAGTTTGTTCTCTTCAGTCGTTTGGAATTTTGTTTTTTTTTTTTGATATTGAAAATGTACATTTTTCAGAGATGAGTTTTTTCAAAAAAATCGATTTATTTTTGTCTAGGTTGCGATTAACGGTGTATGACATCGATGGCGAATCTTTTTTTCTAGACGTGTGAAAGCTGAATTTGAAATTTTGTAGATTCAAATCGTGGGTCAAATATATAATACATAAATAAAAATCTGCCGCTTTAGAGTGTAAATATTTGTGTGGAACCCCCTGCTTATCTCGTTAACTCTATCTAATCTAGCGGCCTTGTATTTGACGTGTGTAATACAAGTCTATAACAGGTAATAGTTGAATTTCATCTCGCTATTATTATCATATTTGTCGGTTCCCCTACCCTGTTTGGTCAATGCGTTTTTTTAGACCCAACCTTAGTTATCTTAGAATATCTCTTTAGAATCTTTAGACTACAAAGATCTTCTTTTGTACGGGTCATTTGAAATCGTAATACGGGTCACTATGTGTCCCGTGGGTCATAGATTCGCCATCACTGGCCTAGGATATCCCGTAATCCGTACCAATTACACCACCAACACTTATTACTGCAAAACATAAATGGTTCGATATACACCATTTCGCTTTATGAGCAAATATCCAGGAACGTATCTCGGCCGTTTACCGAGGTATGAGTGTATTAGCTCGTTTAAAAGTTTCAATAACAATGTGCTGTTTCTTTTTTGTACTCTTAAATCCGAATAAGTTAGTGATTATCCTCGTAACATCTCCTTAAAAATAAAATTGTCGATTTTCTATTCAATGAGATTTCTATTGCAAGTCACCTACGCGAGAAACCTGTGAATAAAATGTTGAATTCGGTGACAGGTGACGAGTGCTGAGCTTGTAATCTGCACATAGATAGGAAGTTTAGAAATTTACACATAAATAGAAAGTTTAAAGTTTTGTCTTTGCACGATATTTTGTTTGACTCAGATCAATTTTAATCAAACATCTGTATCATGAATTATTCCACTATAAAAAACATATCACACTCTAGATCGTGTTTATAGTCTGCGTCATTTAAAAGTTAGATCCCTTTTCCTCAAATTTGAATTTATACTGTGGGTTTATGTGTGGAAAAATACGAAATAAGAAAGGGAGAGAAAAAATAATATAATAAATATATGAGGAAGGATATGAATAGCAAAATAAAATACGTTTCATTTCTTTATATTTTCTATGGCACTACCAAACAACCAAATAATAAACGGATCAGAAGATCTAGCAGGGTTTATGGTGGCAGCGCTGTTAAAAAAATCATAAAAGTTATCATAATATCTCTTTTACCTCTCATTATAAAAATCATGAGACTACTATAATTTGTAAAAAATAAGAATTATCAGTAGATATCTCTTTTTTTATATTATTTTATTTGGCTCACAGTCGTATGTATATATATATACAACTATATATAGCCATGTTACACAGTGATTTTACATGTTATATATATAAACTAATACATAGTACAATAAATATGGTGTATTTCTAATAATTTGGAGCCAAGGGTTTACTATGCACTTAAGTATCAGGTTAAGTACCATATTATACAGTACCTAGACAAAATATTATAACCACTTACAAAAACAACTGTTTATTAAAAATGCCGACATATAATCATATGCTACTTTATTTATTTCTTTAACATATCGTGTATTTATTAAACGATAAGCTATTTTAAACATCTTCAACTCTGTATTTTTATTCTGAGATTGATTTGCAAGAACAAAAAGTACTGCTTTTGTCCTGGACAGGTAACTCGCCGGATGTCAATCCTATCGAAAATGTTTGGAACCTCCTGAAAAGACTTGTTTATGATTTAAATAATACTAATAAACAAGTTAATAGATAATATTAAAAAAGTATGGCATGTCTCTCCAGAAATTGAAAATTGTATTAGGGAATGTATTGAGAGTATGCCTCCAAGAATTGCGGCAGTAATAAAAGCAAAGGGGGGCAACACAAAATATTAAAAAACATTTTATAAATGTACTAAAATAATTTGAAATAATAAAATACAAAATAAAAATAAAATTGGTTTATTACTATTTTGTTGATTTTGTGTAAAACAATGATTTTTTAAAACATCATAAGTGGTTATAATATTTTGTCTAGGTACTGTATAAGCATTTCATAGTCTTTCAAGAACGTATATTACTATCCGTACCACTTTTTTATTTTTCATTTTCGCGCAAATGTCAAATGGGGCACTAAATTTTAAGTTCACTAGCTTGGTTGCAAATTGGGATCTTTGGCGCGCCAATTGGGGGCATTCAAAAAACAGATGGTTGAGATCGGCGATTGTCTGGTTGTTGCATGTGCACGATGGCGAGGGGACCAGCTGTGATTCTCCAGAGGTGGACGGGGTAGGATCCGTGTCCAAGTCTTATCCTGCATATGCTGGTGATATTTTCGTTCTTCGTTTTGCGAACCAAGATTTCTTATTGTGGTCGTGAAATCTGATGATGTGTTCTTCATGAAACCATGTTTCAGATAATATAACGATATTTGGCTTGTATTTTCCTAAGTACATTACTAGGAGAGGTTTATTGGATTTGACCGACTGGCCGTTCCTTTGGATAACGAGTAGATGTAACGAGTTCCGTAAGAGGTTCAGCAAGTTTTTACCATCTAAGCTGTTTTGGAGCAATGTAAATAAGTAGTTGGAGGGTGCAAGGTCGGGAGAGTATGGTGGATGATCCAAAACATCCCAGTTAAGCTTTAAAAGTTTTTGTCGGGTGACCAAAGACACGTGAGGTCTAGCATTGTCCTGGTGAAACGCAATGCCCTTTCTGTTGGCTAATTCAGGCCACTTCTGGTCGATTAATCATTTTAATTCACTTAGTTGTGACCAGCATTTCTCCGAATTAATGGTAAAATAAAAAAATAAATAAAAATAAAATAAAAAAAAAAATTTTCTAAACCACTTACGCTACGTGAAATCGTCAACGGCACCGTCACCGTACACAAACTTATTTTCTGCCATTTTTAATGCTTAACGCAATTTAAAAAACACAACCAAATAACAATTTTTTTTCCCCGAGGTACTCACTAAAATGTTTTCTATCAAACGACCTCAAAACATAACAAGTGTCATGTCAATATCATTTCGGTTTTGTATAGTAATGACAGCCAACGGAGTGGCCGAGCGCATTAAGTCGTGCGGTTTTAGACTGTTAGAAACAGGCGTGACTGGACGGCCGATGGTTCGAGCCTGCTTCGTTGGTGATATTATTCGGGCGAGAATAATATGTTTACATTACTCTCATTTTCACAATCATTCACCCCTTCATCCAGGAGTAGGAGCTCGCCCCCTGGCATCGGCGATTAGCCTCGTTGCAGAAATAAGCCGGTGTAAAATAAATAATATGATAATAATAATATAGTAATGACATCTAGCGCTAAAAAACAGGACGAAATTTTGCATCAACTCAATATAATTATTCGATTTATACTAAAAACTTTATAGCATTTAGTATGAATGACTTTTAATTATATGGAGACATTTTTTAAAAGCGCCATTGCGAAGAACTTTGTGCCCAGTTATCATAGCAGCCGTTGATACCTGAGGAAAGTAGAGAGGTAGAGGGAGACGAGAAAGGAAGAACAGACACCGGCATGTCAGCTAGTACGTATATAAAAAATTAGTTATTTATAAAAGAAAATAATATTTTTTTGCGATACCATCATATTATAGCACTATGTAATACCAATATAGAAAAATAAAATTATTATACATTGACTACTTTACAACTGAACGCCTGACTAAAATGGCCGTGGGTCACTAACGTTTACAATATACACCATGAATATGCTCTATTTTTATATTTCGAACGTATTTAGTTTTATCATACTTATACTTCTGTTACCTTTATTTCATTTCTTTAATTGTTACTTTTAAGTGAATTGTTTTTTGTTTGAAAATGACTCTCCTAAAGTTAGCTCATTTTAAACAATGGTTTAACTTTGTGCATAAGAATATGAAGCAGATCCGGTGTACGGATGCCTCTAATGTTTCCTACAGTATATGATACGTTAATTGTATTTTTTTTGCTGTACTCAATGCTTAATACAAAATACAAACAAAAACCCGTAGATTTTAAATGGGTTAATTAAAATTAAAATTATGAAATTTTATAAAAAGAACACAATTAGTGAAGATAAAATTGTTCATTTCTTTGTTTAGAATGCGCATTAATTATTTAAACACAGTTTTATTTCATTAGGCTAAATATATTTTTACTTTACATTAATGAAACTTTCATATACCTTCTCGTTTTCTCTTCTTAGGCATCTGGGGTGGTTGGTTCATCAGAGCTGTTACCCTTTTTCTTATTAAACTTAATACAAAACTTATTTTAAAAATATAAAAAAAGTAGTTTTATTTGCTAGCACCAACATATACGAGGTATGATAACAATACGCGTTGCTCAAGGCCTAGTAAGTGGAAGGGAAAATAGCAACTTGATCTGATACAGTTGTCATTTGTGAGTTGACTGCCGTGGATTTGTTTGGCTAAATTACGAGGGCTATTTTTTTCAAGTACCATTGAGTTAATAACAACAGGTAAGGGTTATAAGAAAAGTTTTAATATACACAAGAAGTACGCATACAGGGTGTTTGTTAGAAACGCCGCACCTCGAATAATTCCTTTATTTTAAGAGATACAACAAATTCTTCTGCAAAGAAGTTAAACTAGATAAAATGACCCACATAAGGACTATAATAAGAATTCTGAATCACTTCCGGTTTCAACCGAAATTGTTTCAACTTTTTATCTAGCATAGGGAATCGGTACTTTATTTATTTATTTATTTTTTTCTTGAAATTACATTAAATAAGCTTTACAATGATATCAAAATATCATACTTTAATTTTAACCAATTCAAAATGCTGAGCATTTATTTACAAAATAATAAATAACATAAATCGTACAAAGTTAAACATAGCAAGCTTTGAAAATGATTTTGTTACATAAAAAAAAACAAATAAAACCCGCAAATTTTCTTGCCTGTTAGTAGGAGTTTGATATTAAAAGTGATAACATCAAATCGTTTGTAATTATGGCTTACGTATATTATTAAAATGAAGAAATGACAGACATGGTTCTGATATTCGGGGAATGTCAAATAAATTCTGTTAGAGCCCAGAAAACCTGCCAAGAAAGGTATCCTGAAGGTAAAGCTTAGAAGACTTAGAACATAGGGTAAGAACAGCCATCAGGGAAATTCAAGAGTATATCGTTCTAAATGTAATGGAAGAGTTTTTATTACGAATGAGAAAATGTGTGGATAACAACAGCGGTCACAGTTTATTACTAACTTTAGTCATATTTTGTTTTATTGTTTTTCCTACTTACATATTGTTATATCTTTTTATAAAATAGTTTCCACGATTTTTATGTTATTTATTATTTTGCAAATAATTGCTCCCAATTTTGAAATGGTTAAAATTAAAGTATGATATTTTAATATCCTTGTAAAGCTGATTTAATGTACTTTCAAGAAAAAAAAGTACCGATTCCATATGCTAGATAAAAAGTTAAAACAATTTCCGCTGAAACCGGAAGTGATGCAGAATTCTTATTATATTATATTCTTATTATATTCTTTTGTTGTCTAGTTTAACTTTTTTACTGAAGAATATTTTGTATCTCTTAAAATAAAGGAGTTATTCGAGGTGCGACGTTTCAAACAAACACCCTGTATTTCTAAATTAATTTTCAACGTAGTCGTCACCAACATTAAGGCATTTGTCGTAACGGGAAACCAGTTTTTGTATACCCTCCTCATATCGTGTTGCCGCCTGGGTTCTCAGCCAATCTTGCACACTGGTTTTCAGCTCCTCATTAGTGCTGAACCGTTTCTTTCCCGACCATAATTTCATGCTGGTGAAAAAATGAATATCGTTTGGCGCCAAACGGGAACAAATCGGGCTGTAGGGCGGATGGCCGAATATCTCCCATCCGAAAGTCTGGAGCAGTTCATTTGTTTGTGGTGCGGTATGAGAGCGTGCATTGTCATGAAGAAGGACAATGTCTGATGCCAATATGCCCCTCCTTTTTTTCTATATTGCTCTCCGTAGACATCCGTAGAGTGTAACTGTGAACCATCGGCGCTCACGAATCACTTTGTTCACTTTTTCGACAATGTTGTCTGTTGCTACGGACTTCCTTCCCTGACCCCCTTCATCATGGACTTCATCAGTTCGTTCTTTCCGAAAACGTTTACACCATTTTCGCACTGCAATTATAGTCCTAATGTTTTCCTCATACACAATACACAATCCTCGATGAATGTGTGCCGCGTTGTTGCCTTTTGCTTGTAGAAAACGGATCACAGAGCGAATCTTACATGCTCCCACCGCATGATTGTAGTAGCCATGATAAAACAACGGTCACATCAAAACTACAGCACGCAATAACCAAACAGGTTGGGTGGTACTGATAGTGGGTTGGGTGGACTGCTTAACACTACTGCGCAAGCGCCGTTTAAAAATGGAAACTGAGTTTCCATTGGCAACCTAACGGAACTTGAAAAAAAAATAGCCCTCGTATTTCGTTCAAATTTTATAGCGGTTTTTGAAATTCGATTTTTTATTACTGGGATTAATGAGCTAATTTTTATTACTGGTTAATTTTTATTACTGGGGTTTATTAAGGTTCACAAATATCACAAGTATTTTCCATCCAGGATTCGGTAGTGAAAATCTGATTCCCGGGGAAACTCGGGATTCCCCGGTATTGTCGTATTTTTATAAAACAGATATAATCTATCAAACAATTTAAAAAAATGCATTTGTTTACTCATTGAAAGATGATATATGAGTACATATTGAATAAAAAACATAAAAATAATAAATAACCTGTAGAGGCATAAAAGTATACAACATTTATTCTAAAAATATACATTTGTTCAAAATATCCTGTAAAAAATACAAATCATATAATAAGTACAAATGAAAACACGAAAACAAGTTTTCACCTAAGAAAACTTAAAAAGTCTATGTTTTTGTTATTAAGTCGATTTCGAACATAACAATCCTCAGAAAACGCCCGTTCTGACACCACATTTGTAGAATTAATTCAGTTGTAAATTTTCTATAGATAATCGTCTTTTTTGCCACCTCTTTCAGACAATGCTATTGCTTTTCGCAGTTTCTAGATTAGGTTTCCTACTCTTACCGGAGCTTTTCTGGCAGTTCTAAGGCTCTTCTTCCATGGCTTTATTTAATAATTCTCTCATTGTCTGTGGTCTTTCATAAAAACATATTTTCTCCAATGGGAAATTCCTTATCCTCATTAATGTTACAAGAATATGCTGACTCATATGATGAAATAGTCGCATTTAATTGTTTAAACAAGTCCAATAGAATATTTTTGTTTTTCATATTTATGTACAGTTCATATGCTTCATTTATGGTCAATGTATTATTCTCTCCATGGTGGAGATATTGCGCCAAACTGCTTAAATTACTCCTAGTTCTTTCATTCAGATGCTTTAATTGAGATAGCGATTGAAAAAAATGTCCAAGATCATATAAAATGGACAAAAAAATGAATTATCTGAATCAGTTTTTACTTACAGCCAGTAGTTGTTTTTACATGTTCATAGGGATGTTCCGATACTACTAATACGATACCAGTATCGATATTTTTCATTCGTTATCGCGATTTTATACTAATCTTCCGATACTTTACTCATATCAGTATATTTCACTCAGTATCGTATCGAATCGTTTTTTTATCGTATCGAAATTATTGTCTATAGTAGCGATGCACTGTATGTAGAGATAGAAATAGGCTTCTGGGCCTATTCTGGGCAAAAACTAAACTGCTTTTTCCGGGGGCGGATCGAGGGACTGAATCGGCCCGGGCGATTTGGATGTTTCGGCCCGGGTTCACGGGACTTGTTGACTATTTATAGGGAATGTTATTAGGTGTGTGATTTAATTCGGTTCATCTAGCGGTTAATTGCTGTACTATGGAATTTTCTAACCTCTAATATCTGCAACCGGCTTTGTGTGTTAGTGACATATGGCAATAATATTCAGTTGATAAACGTTTGGGTTTATAACAATAACATTTCTAAGAAGTTCTCATTTTCTGTTTTTATTTGCTGAAATCAGCCGCTGAAGCTCATCGAATGCTCGTAGAAGCTTATGGTGAAAGTGCTCTCACCGATAAATCATGCAGAGAATAGTTTCGACGTTTCAAAAGTGATGATTTCAGTATCGATGTAAAAGCTCGTCCAGGTCAGCCGAAGAAGTTCGAGGATGAGGAATTGCAGGCGCTAATCGAGGAAGATCAACTGTAGTATGTTGATCGATCAACAATTTGTGTGCCTTTGGCAGTCATGGGAAAGATTTACAAAGAAGGAAGATGGGTGCCGTACGAACCGAAAGAAAGAGACATCGAGAGGCGCAAAACCATGTCTGAAATATTGCTTGCCAGGCAAAAAAGAAAAGGTTTTTTGCATCGTATTGTGACTGGAGACGAAAAGTGTATATATTTCGATAATCTCAAACGAAGGAAATTGCGACTCAGGAAAACAATCCTCATCGAGACCAAAGCAGAATATTCACGGCAAGAAAGTAATGTTCTGTATATAGTGGGACCAGAAGGGTGTAGTGTATCATGAGCTATTAAAGCAGAGTCAAACCATCACTGGCGAACCAACAACAATTGCTCCGTTTAAGCAACGCATTGAAGAATAAGCGGCCGAAATATGCAAAGAGACACGACAAAGTAATCCTCCAGCATGATAACGCTAGACCACTTGTTGGAAAAATTGTGAAGGCCACCTTGGAAGCACTTGGCTGGGCTCACCTGGGGTCACCAGACATTGCTTCATCAGATTATCACTTGTTCAGATCGATGGCACACGGGCTTTCTGGTCAGCACTTGAACACATATGTAGAAATAGAGAAATGGCTCAATGAATGGATCGCTTCGAAGAACGAGTCGTTTTTCCGTCATGGAATAGTACAACTGCCAGACAGATGGTAAAAAATAATAGCAAGCGATGGCAAATACTTTGTATAGTGTATTTTTTTATGTTTTTTTCACAACAAAGTCTTTTCTGGAATTAATTCGCACACCTAATATAACTGGCCCGATTCCCGGGCATAAATAAAGACCAAAGTATATTTAAATAAACTTATTTAATTTATATTTTTAGTATTAATATCGAAAATAAAAATATAGTCTCTAAAATAATGAAAAAATGTTAGAAAAACAAACAAAAAAATGTGAGTGATTTCTAAAGTAATATAGAATTGATCATAGGTATTTGAGTGGATAGCGGCCGTCACATCGGCCCAAAAAAGCTGTCGATCCGCCTCTGGCTTTTTCTCGGTGCTTGCAATGAAGAAGAGTGTTTAATTATATGTTAAACAATCACTCAGACCTATAGGCGCCATTACCTTACCATTTTTTAACACCAACCTGACATACAATTTCAAAGGTGCAAACTACTGAAATCAAAATTTCCTCTTAGTTTGTTTTTGCAAGAGCGAACAGCATATATAGGCTATTCCAAACGTTTAGACGGAACTAAATTTTGAAATCTAGTATTTTTTATCTATTAATTCGGACTTTTGGAGTTTTTGTTTAAGCTTTGTAAATCATACTCACATTGCAAATTCTAGATTAAATTGATTTTTATTATAAAATGTCCTTTTCATTGTATTTTATTTTTTGTGATTCTTAATCAAAATTTCCCATTTATTTATTTATTTTGTCTTCAAAATATGTAAAAAAGTATTAAAGTTTGTAATAAATGTCATTCGTTTCCATGGTTTAACTCACAGAACAGTTTCACTGTTGGAATTTTAAATTTTCACATACCAACCTAAAAAATGAAATAACCCAAGCAAGGTCCGTTCTCGTGACTCGTGAAAACCTAAAAAAAACGAAATTCCCATTTAGTTCCGCCTAAACGTTCGGAATAGCCTTTACACTTTAATTTATTTATTATTGTAAAACAATTAAATTGTTATTACAAGAATAAAATGTTTTTTACGTTTTTAGAAAATATATTCATTTTTCGTTTCGATACAATACCGGTATCGATACATTTTATTCGATATTATCGATACCCAAATATCGATACTTTCTCAGTATCGCATATCCCATGTGCATAGTTCCATTTTTAAAGGAAATTTTGTACAAAATTAAACTTAAATATCATATTTTAAGGACATTGCATCTTAATTGAAAAATCTTTAGCGTCTTCCATAAATATGTACTTGTCTAATTAACGGAAAAATATTAAGGGCCGGTTTCTGAAAGTTTAGTTAACTGTAACCAACTGGTCAGAAAATGGTTGCTATGGTGACTTATGGGATTGTTATATTGTAACTGAGTTTAATCAAATGGTTAAACTTGGCGAAGCTCTCAACAACCGGACCTTAGATAATTCAGTTCCCAGTCCTGAAATTTCGAGATTACTTTTTTCTCTATTTTAATTCTTTTCAAAACCATGAAACACTCAAACCCTCATTAGCAAATATAAACAGCTATCAAATATCGATCGATAAAGTAGAAATCAATAGAAATTTACCGATACGTGAATAAACATAAACATAAACATACTGTCAGTGTCTTAATTTCATAATTTACATTATGAATGCTACGTAATTTCCACGTACAAATTGAATGTTAAGTACTTATTTAACGTTAATTCTCATTTATAATTTGTAGGTTGTGAATGCAGCATTACTGAATGCGTCCCGTGACGTAAAAGGATTACCCACCACTGACATATACACTGTTGAGAATTATCTATGTTTTGAGATTTGTATTCATTCAAAAACCCTAACAATTTTATTTCACTTGTATGAACGAAACAAAAACGAGATTCGCTAATTACTTTGACATTTGTCAAATTCGAATAATGAAGACCCTCCGGCTAAAACTACGTCAATAGAATCAGTCTGTATACGTTTGCTTTTTATAAAAATTTTACAGAAAACTCAATCAGTTTGTTTATTTTTGCAAACCAAAAATCGATGCCTAGCATTTAACTTCACATATTTATTCATATATGAATAAGCAAATACGAACTAAATAATGGTTCCCTAGGAAACCGTTGTCTCTCCATTTTTGTGAGGTTTTGACACTGGCTATTGGATTATTATTATTATTGATAATTTGTGACAAACTGAATCTTAGCTTGAACAATTCAAGAAAAACAATATTGAATACAAGGTTACGATATTTAAAAAATAAAACAATATTCAAAATTCTTAATTTCTCGATTTATGTACATTTAAATAAATGTACATTTTCACTACAAAGTAGTCATCTTCAAAATACAATATTGAATGAAATAAAACAGATTGAAGGAAGTATGCAATAAGAGCAAGTATTGCATTCTTCTTCTCCTTCTTCCCAGCATTTTCCCATATTAATTGGGGTCTGCTTTCCTAGTTCGAAGCATTCATATTTGTCTTGGGTTGCCGTGCCATCTAAATCTAGAGTCTTCAGATCTTTCTTAATCGTCGTCATCCAAGTTGCTTTTCGAAGTCCAGGTCCTGCTTTACGGTCTTCTATGTCGATAGCTTTTCTAACCATGTGATCTTCATTTCTTCTCATCACATGTTCGTACCATCGTAATCTGTTTTCCTAAAATTTTTCTAAAATGGCTGTTACTTTAATTGTTCCGCGGATATTCTCATTTCTGATACGACCTAACCGCTACACACCTGCGGTCTATCTGAGCATTTTCATTTCCGTTATATGGAGTTTATTTTCTTCCTTCTTCTTTAATGGCAAGCATTTCTACCCATACATCATGACTGGCCTTCCAACTGTTTTGTATACTTTGTCTTTCAGTTTTCCTGGCTGTTTCTTATCATATAACACTCCAGACATAGTTCTCCACTTCATCCAATCAACCTGGACACTATATTCCACATAGGCCTCGATTTCACCAATGCTGGTTATTATTGAGCCTGGGTATTTAAACTGATTTACCTGGGTTAGTGTATCTTTGAGATACAGGATTTGTTGGGCATTTATATGAATCTAATGCGAATTTCCAGTGCATAGATTATGTTTTATTTCTGCTGATGCGAAGGCCATTATCTTCTAGAGCAGCGTTTCTCAACTGGGGGGCCGCGGCCCCCTTTGGGACCGTGAAGGCTTCATTGGGGTCCGCGAAGTCATACAAGATCGAAACATGAAAATATAATAAAAATGCGCTCAATCTTGCAAGATATAAATTTTATACATATTTATAAATACGAGTATCTTATATTTATATTCATAAAAATATACTTTTCATAACATAAATAAAATAAATATTCTATTTATTTTTATACATAATATACTTATGCAGACACCTTTATTTTGGACGTTTGCCATTGCTGATAGTACTAGGCTAGAATAGTACAATATAATGAGTATTAGTATCAAAAAAGATATAATACTTCAAGAGTAATATAAAAAATTCGGACGTTTCGGAAACAGATTGTTGAGCAGTTTCCGAAACGTCCGAATTTTTTATATTACTCTTGAAGTATTATATCTTTTTTGATACTAATACTCATTATATTGTACTATTCTAGCCTAGTACTATCAGCAATGGCAAACGTCCAAAATAAAGGTGTCTGCATTAATATTGGACCATTGCAAAATAATTTCAAAGATATTATATAATATACTTATCTTGACAACTAATTTAAACTACAGGCTATTTCAAACGTTTAAGTTGTCACTAGCAGAGCCGTAGTAAAGGCCTGGCATCGGGGCAAGTGCCAGGGGCGCGAGGCCTAAAGAGGGGCGTGTGTTTTTATTTGTTTTTGATCATCATTTGTAGTGCAAAAGCGAAGACTTTTTTTTTTAGGTCATCACTTGTATTTTGGAAGTGAGGATTTTTTTTAGCTTGTATTTTCACTTGTCTATTAAAAGAGCGCTATTTTAAGTTAATTTAATTTATTTGCCAAGGGCGCCAAAAACATTGCTACGGCTCTGGTCACTAGCTAACTTTATAATGAGTAAATGGGCTTTTACTAAACAAAATGATCAAAAGCTTCATGCAATCGATAAAAAATACTAGATTTGAAAATCTAGTTCTGCTTTAACTAAAGAAACAGACTATAAGTAGACTATAGCTCAAATCAATTGATGGGTTTCTCTGACAATGGTTCGCGTTGGAGGTACTTCAAGTATTTTTAAGTTGTACTTTGAAGTAGGTACGACTTGAAAGTGCAATATTTATTATTATATATTTTTTAAATTGCTTTCCGAGCTACAGATAACTCAAGAGTAAGGATGCGAATGTATTTAAATTATAATGGAAGACACTTTGAACACTTGTAAATAAAAATACTTTACCTTCAAGTCTTAATAGAAAATATAATCGTCATTTAAAAATATCACAGTTTTTTGTTAACCGTAAAAGATATTAAAAAAATGTTTAAGTAAAACTGTTGTTGAAAAGCTCTAGCCAAAGATTTTCAATATGACATACGTTCTCATTTAAAAATTCGAAATTGTCCTTGATATCCTGTACATTTTTCCGGAAAATTTCAATACTACCATTCAATTTTTGGAAAAATTTTAGTTTCAAATTTTTCCCAACCTGCCAGAAAAGGTTGAGAAACACTGTTCTAGAGCTTTCCTTCACTGCTCTAAAGTATTACGAAGCTCAGCGAAGTCTTCACTGATAAGAGCTTTATCATCAGCATAAACTAGATTCCACGGTGTTGGTTTGAGAGATGGTCTAGATGTTGGCAGTGAGATGGTCTAATGTGAGATTGAATTGTAATGGGCTTAGAGTGGAACCTTGATGTACGCCCACACGGACATCGAAACTATGGCTCATTCCATCCGCAGATTTGACACATGTATGTATGCCCTGTTAGATATCCTGCAAGATGGTAATATAATTTATCCCTTCGGATAATATATCGGAAATCCCTTCATAAAATGTTTATTATCTAGCATCGTTTTCCTAATTCTGCTAGATTTTTACTAACTAAACCTAACCTAATTACCTAAATTGACCGTATTTTCTAGAGTTTATCTCTTTTTAGTTTATCTTTTTTTATTGTTTTCAAAGCTTGCTACCTTCAACTTTGTAAAACTTATGTTGATTATTATTTTGTAAATATATGGTCGCCATTTTGAAATGGTTAACATAAAAATATGACTTTTTGGTGTCATTTTAAATCTAATTTAATGTACTTTTAGGAAAAAAATATAAAATTATCGATTCCCTATGCTAGATCAAAAGTTGACATCATTTCCGGTGAAACCGGAAGTGCCTCAGAATTCTTATAGTAACCTTTAGATGGGCCTTTTTGTCTAGTTTAACTTTTGTTCTGAAGATTTTTTGTATCTTTACAAATAAAGGAGATTTTCGGGGTGCCCGGTTTCAAACAAACACCCTGTATATCGTAAAAGGTTTACAGTAAGGTTTACAGCCGCGAATAATGTGTATATATGAATACAGTATACCCTCTGTTGGTTTGACGACTGCAGCGTTGCCTCTAGAAAATCTAAATTTCAACCACTAGAATATTTCTGCAGTTCAGTAATACCTATTTTGTGATTTGTTTTTTAATGTACGAAATACGTTTCGCAACTTCACCTTAACGTTTCCCAACTATTATATACAAGGTTACAATATAATTAACACATGACTAAAAATATAGATATATAGGTATATAAAATTTGCAATGAAAATAGATTAAATACAAATAAAATAAAAATACAATATAAATCACTTAGAGTGTCAAGACTATTTTTAAATGAATGAACTGTCATCGCACATACAGTGTTTAATTGCAATGTATTCCATCTACGGGAAACTCGATTAAATACAAAATATTCAAGAGTTCTGCATCGAAATATCTCCCTCTCCAGTTTATATTGATGACCACGTAGTCTACTGTCACTATTTAGATGAAATATGTCTTTCATATACGGCAAGTAGATATCGTGAAGAATTCTCCAGGTCTGAATAAGTTCACTTCGGATTCGGTCTTGTAGTGCAGATGAATTCAGGCGACTTAAACGTTTCTCAAGTTGGGCAAACTCAAAAACACGGGTACAGGCACGGCCCTAGGTATTTAATAGGTGTATGAAAAAAAAAAAAATATTTTCGGCCGCCCCCACTTTTTTTTATAGCAAATAGTATAACAGTCTGGAAGAAATACCCCAGAATTTTAAAAATAAATTTTAGTCAAACCAATTTTACATTGCACTGTTGTTACAATGAGTTTTCAAAAAAGATAATATAAATTTAAATTGCATTTTCTCAATTATTTTGTGTTATAGGGCTATGACTTGTTTATATAGTTGAATTCAGAATAAAATAATCTTTCAAATAAGCGAAATATAATTGTGTGTCAATTTGAAATAATAAAATTGCACAAACTATTTTGAGACCCACTGGTCGAAACAAAAATTGTTGCGCTAGTTGATATTCTCTTTTAAAATAGCAATTGTTGTCTAATTTAACCTACCTCGTAACTATTATAGTTTTCGAGCAAGCAATGATGGACAAATTAAACCATGTAGTTCTAAATTTCAAGAATTCATAACTACACTCCCGCTCATAGAAGTTCGAATACAAGGCAAAATTAAAGAAAATCCTACAAATTTTAATTAGGATTAATCTGTCCAAAGAATTTGTTTCCGGTCTTCTACTGACAAATTGTAAATAAATTTAAAGCAGTTGTATCCATTGAAGTCGTTTTGTAGTGTTATTATTACGAAGCTACGGTCTTCGTTCAGCAAGTCGACCATGAAGACAGACAGAAATTTATTGATTTTAGGGCAATTTAAACTTTGAACTGGTGCAATTAATTTTCGATTACATTTACCGATTAATATTATTCGTTCATCATCGACTTTTCAGGGTAATCACGATGGTCCCAGGCCAACTCATTCTTCGAAATAACCCTCTTCTATATATTTTTGGCGATTTAAGTACTTGAAAGGCCTCAGCACAATCTAATTTGAAGCTCCCTTCTTCTAAATTCTTTCTTAGCAACCTTCCCTACCTCTCCTACAAATATTAGGAAGTAGCAATATCAGACTATGTCTTCTAACTAAATATTGTTTGTTGTACCTACTAGTTACTAGTTAGGTATATATTTCAGTCATTTATGTTAATCTGTTATTCTGAAGATGACGTAGTAAGCCGAAATACGTATAAATGTAATACATTAAATTTTTCCGGATGTTTTTACTTTTACCTTTTCCTATTTATTACTTTCTCCCAGTCACAGATATGATCATAGCTCATTATTGATAATGGAGGCATTTAAATGAAAATGCATAAATCAAAAATATAGTATTAATTATTTATTAATAAAAAATAAAAAATACATTCGAACAATACAAAAAAATTGATGTGAAGTTTGAATTTTCACACATTTCAGGATTTCGCAGGTATTTAGTAAGTGAATGATGATTATTTGGGATGCCAAAACAAATTTTATGTTAAAATATTTTTTTTTGTTAATTGTAATTCGAATGCCTAATACCATTATTTAGGTTTCTAAATATGTGCAGTATTTTCTTTTTATATAGCAAGGTTCATTAAGATTTTGAAAATTGCGCCTATGGGTTCCATTGGTTCAATTCAACAATTTTACGCTTTAAAAATCAAACCATTTGCCGAAATATAACTAGAATTTTGAAAAAATAATTTAAACAAAATAAAAATGCAACAAAAACAGAAAAAATAAAAATGTCTCGAGACCGGATCAAACCTTAGTTTGCAAATTAGAACGCGGGTATGCTAACCATTACACTATTAAAGCATGCTGGTTAACTGTGCTACATATATAAATATTTTACATGGCCAAGCAAAAAACACAAAAAATGCGTTATTTTCCGAAAACATAATCTGATCAAAAATTCCTGTTGTACTATTCCGGTTCACACAAATGTACATTACTTAGAATTTTTTCAGATTTTTAGTTTAAACCATCTGGGCTACAGGGTATGGGATAAATTTTTATTTGCAAATTTTTTGCAAAAATCGCGTCAAAATAATTTATTATGCAAAAATAAAATTTTGATCGTTAATCCACGTACTAATGGATTTCATTTGATACCCTACTCAGAATTTTTTTTGAGGGATAATTATTTAAACATGTTTTATGGGGGATATGTTGTTTAGATGTTTTAGTATTTTTCCTATGTGCGGGTCAAAAAGTTGTATAAGCGTACCAAATTTCAACTCTCTAGGTTTAGTCGTTTGGCTACAATTTTTACTGAACAGACAGACAGACAGACGACAAAATGACGGTATAAAGGTTTTTTGGTCATACCTACAAAACCCTGAAAATAACGTTATGCATCATAATCATATTTATTATTGTATTACCTATTAAATTGTAAGCGATAACAATGTCAATGGGTGTTATTAATAAAACGTAACACGATCTTTTATTATACTTAGCAGCAAATTTATGTAAATTTCTGACAAATTCAATAAGTTGAGAAAAGTCAATAAACACCATTAGAACGTTAAATACTGTTATAACATTTTATCCATACAGCTGAGTAATAAGTATGTACATGCACAAAATTATAACAATAAACATTGAACTAAAGTGGGATTTTCTCACTTTAAATTTAACGAATTTATCAATAATAGATTCATAATCTAACTACTGAACTACATCGTTTTTTCATCATTACATCATCATTAACAAATGATGTAAATACTACTAAGTTAATGAATTTAGAGAATAATTTTTAACTCGTTTTAGTAACACCACTTGAAAAAAATGCACAAATTCATGACGTCGGTTAATAGAATTCACGTGCGTGAAATGCTTATTGTATAAGGTTTTTTCAAATTATGAGAAACACGCTCTTTTCCTATACGAATTGGGCTCGTACAGTGTTAGTGAATCAGTATAGGGGAAAAATTTTAAGATCGTAGCGCCACGCGGATATTTTTGAAACCATTCTTAAACAGATACCACTTGACATTTACCAGTAAATAATAGCGAAAAGTGTATCAAAAAACGACAAAAAATAAATATTTGTATGCGATTTTCTGATTTTGTTTTAAAATTTTATAATCAAGTAAGTATACACAGGTACTGTGAGGACATTTTTTTAAAGTGACATTACTTGTAAACATCTTAAACACTACATTTTGTAATCTGGTTTTAAGTTATGGCGGCACAGTTTTCCATTTGTCGATTATTTTAATTATATTGGGGGTTTAAATAATAATTCCCGTGTTGTTTACGCAGGGGTAGAAATCTACAATGCTGGGCATATAATATTGTGTGGGGTCACTGAGAAAAACAGAGAGTTCATAAAGATTTATACAGACTTGTGCATTATAATCAAACGCACACACAATAACAGGAATTTTAAAGATATGCGATAATAAATACAAAATTGAAAATATTATTTGTAGTCACTATCATTAAAATGTAATGAGAAAACTTTCATATAAGGGCTCACTTTTTTCCAATTTTTAAAATGTTTATCTAAACATCGCGTCGATTCCTAACCTCTTGCTTTCCCAATTTTGTTTAGAACCGTACGGTGTCTCATATTGGTGGAAACAAATGAAACGATATTTCCGGGTTTCTTCTTTTCAATGAATTGCACATAGGCACACAACAATATTTATTATACATTTTTCAATGATTATAATAAAACTTTAAAAACAAACTTCATACAAAACCAATAGACAAAACGAAATGTTATTTGTCGCATACAAGTTCATGAAACGCTCACCAGATGGTAGGGTGCTTAGCTGCAAATCCCTATACTGATGAGAAAGCAAAGCGTGATAATTTAAAACGTGAGTTTTATTTTTGAAGCCCCAGAGATTATGAGGCCACAAGCGCCAGCTTTATGGGCCTGTGCCGTGATCCTCCTCTATAGACGGATTGTGCACAGTCGAATTGTTATTTTTTTGAATAAAAATATTAAATATGAAGAGTTGCTGTGGCTCCGTCGTAAGACGGTTGCTTACGGAGCACAGGGAAACGTGTTAAAATCCTCCTACCTCCTTCATATGTTTACCTATGGACGGCGGTCTAGAAACGGAAAACTAGGCGTTGGAAACCTTCTATTATTATTATTTATTATTAAATCTGAAGTTATTATGAAATAATTTCAATATGTTATGATCGTAAAATTAATAGTGTTTGCAAATCAAATACTTAAATTGTATTCGTAACTTCCATGGGTATAGTTCATTTACGGAGTTCATTTTCATTTTTCATTTGTTCAATTACGGAGTTTTTTTTTTTTTTATTTATTGTTTATAGACACTTCTGCGTCAAAGGCTATTAGTGTCTGTGATACAATTTATATACCTAGTTGTTAATACTAATCTAAAGACTATTTTATACAGTAATTAAATAATAATTATTATTTTTTTTTTACAGTGTATTTCATATTTTATTGTATAAGTTTGTGGCTTTTAGGTATTTCAGAATGTTCTTTGTCATGGTGGGTTCTTGTTTTAGTGCTTGTTGTATATCCTGTGGTATGTTGTACATAGTGCGTGCATACTGGTATTGTGGGCAATCTGTTATTACGTGCCTGACTGTCAGGGGCTGGTTGCAGGTCTCACATATCTTTTGGTGTAGTCTGGCCATTATATGTTCATGTGTCAGTTTTGTATGCCCAATTCTCAATCTGGTTATCACAGTTTGGTCTCTTCTGTTTGTCTCAGTTCTTCTATGCCAACGTGGCCTGGTGTCCAAATAAAAACGATTGTCTTGCCATTTATAGAGATGTTGTGTGTTTTATCCTGGATTTGTTGGATTGTTGGGTCTTTACTCTGATGATTTTTTATACATTACGTATGATGTCCAGGGTTTTAGAGATTGCCTCTGCTTCTGCTTGATAGATGCCAATTACGAAGTTCATTTACATTTTATAGTTCATTTGTAGGTCATATGTTAGTTCATTTACGATAAGTATGGAATGATGCCGTAGTTGAGAAATTTGCCGTATTGCCAGATATTTTTTTATTTACAAATGTCAAAAAATTTTGGTTATATATTACCACTTATAAAAAGAGATTGAAAACCTATATTTCCTTGGAAGTCACGAAACTAATGTAAATTTGGATGCATTTATAAAAATAAAAATCAAATATTTATTATCTGATATGCTGTTCATAAAGATGTTGTTATGAAAGAAAGAACAACCAAGCTTTGAGGGCCAAATGTAACTTCTGATTAAAGATGGTCGTTGCGGCTCAATTGGCGGTACCGGCTCAATGAATATTGTTCAGTTCACTAAGCCAACTTAGTGAACCGGCTCACTGAACCCGTTCAGTAAACGGATCCCCGAGAATTAGCTCTTTAGAACATCAGTCAGTTCTCCAACTTATTCTTCAACACGATTGATAGTTTCCAGTATGCACGTGGTACGTTTCTTACCGCCTGCATTTGCATTTTATCAATTCAAGACGTTATTAATGACTTGTTGACAAACTCCATCTCTCTCTGTCTCCCTCATTGTCTTGCTCTTAAGAAATAAAGATAATAAATAAATAAGATTCTAAAGAAGTGAATTATTCAATTTTTGTTATGGTTATTTTTCAACTGCCGGGTTAATAATAAAATAAACAATTAACTTTTAGTTTACTTAGTTTTAAATAGACTTGTCTAAAAATAGGACGATCAGCAATCACGGAAATAGCTTTTACTGTAAAATTTTAAATGTAATGATCACAAGCTGAACAAGCTCTAAACTCAATATGAACACCTATTCAGTTCACTTCCGTTACAGGTCATAATCTCGCACAAAATCCCTCAACCTATGCAGTGAACAGTGAGCCAGCTCATTTGGTGAGCCGGCTCATTTTGGTCAAGGTACTGATCCCAATCAGTGAGCCGGTTCGTTCATAAACTACCCATCTCTAATACTTAATAATACTTGCACACTAGTTACATTATATTCTAACATTTGTAACTAAATTCACCAAGTATGGCGTCATTTCTGAGTTATCGTGAATAGAGTTTATACATTTTTTTATATTTATTCAGATAAGTAAAATAATATAAAAAATAACTACCTCTGTTTTGTATACAATTATTTACATTTAGAGATATTTTTTGCTGTTGTTTTTGTAGTTATTCCGCATACAAATCACTCTAGCGGACATTTTTTTGTTAGTAATCATACCCCTGTCAATAACACTTTGTGTTAAGATGATATATATTTTTTGTAATCCAAATAAATAATTTGTTTTTTCCCACTACCAACATGATAAATAAAAATGTCAGATTTCAAAATTAATTATTTGTCCTCGAAAATAAAAATGATCAAAATATATTGTACATTCTATTGTTTAATGTTCAGCGTTGCGAGTTGAATTCAGTACAAAAGAATAGTTTACAGCAAACACAATAGGACTTAACCCTAAAATAATTCAAAATAACACTGACCTATATTTTTTTACGAAATGTTACAACTGCCGAATGGTTTAAGTGCAAATACACAATAATCTACTTTAATTTAATTGAATTGTTTATTTGTATTAATAAATTTAATATAAATAAATACGTTAGTATTAAAATATTAAATCATATATTATTCTATATTATATATGATATGATACTTAATTAATTCGAGTACGTGCGCTAATTCTGTTTGGATTTAATTTTATTAGAAATGTTGCACACTATAATAATATGTGTATGTATTTAGAAATACAAGGATAAAGAGCAAAATACAAAGCAAAATAAAAGCAAAATATTAAACAAAGAAAAAATTTCAAGTGAAGTATGAATTTTCACACATTTCGGGGTTTCAACTTTTTAGTACATACATATGTGACAATATTTTTTGGGTCATTTTTAAATGAGATTTTTCTTTTTGCTTTATTGGTTAAAGCTTTCACCTTCGAACCAAAATCAGCTTTTGTTAGCAGTAGATAAATCCGCTGCTTCGGTACGAAAAAAAAAAGGTCGAAATAGGTTCAAATCTGGCTTGATGTCAATTGTTTTAATAAAGTCCAAGTATATCTTTTTGTTTTAATCTATCATTGTATTTAATATGTGTTTCTTATACAAATAACTTAGGTAATGGCTTCCTTGTAAACGAAATAGTACTACAGGCATTTAGAGTCAACAGCTACATATAAGTGTCCCGCTGTACTCGGGAAAATGCCACATATAGTTGCCTATGACAGTGCTTCTTAAAGTGGTGGGCCGCGGCCCCCTAGGGGGCCGTGGTGTTCCCACAAGGGGGCCGCGAAGAACCGCAAATATAACACTTAATTGTTTTATTATTTAAAAATGATATGTCGCTTTAACTTTAATGATACATAAATATTATTCTTCATTATACATAGATTATTGAATGATATGAGGGTAAAAAACTATATGTATGTATATATTTTAACTAATCTTGGTTCCAAAAAAAAAAAATAGGGGGGCCGTGGGTTATTGATTTGAGTTGCAGGGGAGCCGCGACATCAAAAAGTTTAAGAAGCACTGGCCTATGATGTAAGATGCGCTCATCGCTCAAGTTAACACTGGCCACATGAACATACCGAACATATTTGATCTTCTGCCTTGTGAATTTATTTATTTCGTTCTCTCCGTGATTAGTTCTGATCTAGAAATCGTAGGTGTATATATTAATGGACTTTTTTCGTTAGTAAAACTTTTGCTATGGAAGTGATTTTTCTTCGGACATTTTTAAGGGTCATGAGGATATTCAACAGCAAATATATATAGATAGTTGTTGACTAGTAGGTTGTTAAAACTTTCTGGACGTAAGATGAACCAGTAATAAGTTTATGTAAATTAAATACTGTGCACTAGAGGTGGGAAATGCGAATCTTTTTAATGATTCGTTCAGTATTCAGTACTCTCTAAAAAGATTCGTTCTTTTGGAACGAATCGTTGGCGTACAACAAATCTAGTGTTTACTGTATACGTCACGCTGTACTTGACTTTGTTATTGCATAGTTGTGTACTGGGAGCTGACAACAGTATACATACTTCTGTAGTTCTCGTGCGTTCGTTGCTCTTAGTGGGGGAATCCAAAATACTAAAATATTCTATTTAAAACTAGTTATTTTTATCAAAATTATTATTTATCCATTTTAATTTAAATTAATTTGTCCACCTTTGGAAAACAAAAAAATGGACGCGTTAAATAAGTGCATTACAGTAATTTTTCCTTGTTATATTTAAGATAGTTAACTATTTTGTATAATTATTTAAAAAATATATTTATATTTTAATAAATTTATTATTAAATAAATCATTATTAGTTGTTGGTAATTGCTGTATTTTTAACTTGTCCGAACACCGTTTGCGAAGCTGTGACTGAGTCAAAAAGCATAGCTCGCACAATTGAAATACTCTGAGCTCAGAATGTGAGAACCAAGCTTCGAGTTACTAGCTTGCGTATCAAAGTATTGATGCATCGTCCGTGAACGATGGACAGTTGCAAGTAGTTCGCGAACGGTGAACGTATCAGTACACCTAGTACGTTTACGTGTTACGTACTTACATACACGTATACACATTGGACTGGGCTGTGTCTCGAGTCTGCCGTTCAGCTTTCGCTCGTGCCATGTTCTAAGTTCGCCTATCCAGACTGAGCCTACATACCAAACTATAGACATAGATGTACGTGTGTTCCACACTACACACTACACAGCCACCAGCCTGAGCTCTGTGCTCGAACCTCGTTCCGTTCCGTACCATATCAAGTCACACAAGCCACTCGCTAGCATTAGTCCCTGAGTTCGCGTACTGAAGATTCGTTCGCTGCTTATTAAAAGATTCGGTCGTATCAATTCACTGCAACGATTCGTTCTTTTGGAACGAATCGTTCGAGAACGAAACATCTCTACTGTGCACACCACAATTTGTTTAATATTTGCAAAATTAAAAAATACTGTACAAAAAGTAGAAAATACTGTACAGAAAAATAGATAGTAGCAGGAAGAAATTCGTCGCATAATATTCGGCATAGCAAACTGTTTGATGACAGTATGAAACTGTATGACTAGCTTAGCAGCAACGAGGTGCGCTAGCTATCGTAAGTCACAGTCGTAAAGCGCATAGGTCATAAGTCCACATAAGTACATTATGTCAATATATCTTTTAAGGTTTAGCCAATGCTATCCATTAAAAGTGCACCGATAGTGCCTAACCTCCACATAGTTCCTCCTAGGAGAACACGGGCTAAGTCAGAACCCTCACTAAAACCTTTCTCAGATTATTTTACTCCCCTGTATTAAATTTGGTCGAGATAACTTAAAAGGTCTGTGAGGGCATATCGAACAAACAAACAGATAGAGAGATATTTGTTTCTATATATAAGAAGATTCAAATTTCTGACAAAGAATTATTACAAATTAATATTACAAATAATAAAATTGGATAGATATTTGAAAAAAAAAAAAAAAAAAATCCAGGCCTTGCAATCTGCCCTGCCCCCGATAATTTGTACCGACTTCCCCCATCTCTCTATGTCCCTGGCCTTTATAGTACTGGTATGTTTACTTAAATATCGCAAGTCTTAATTATTCTTTCTTTTATAATAATTTTCATTGTCTTATTTTAAATTTGAATATTTAAATTCATTTGGGAAAAATCGAGTGGTAGCATTGCCGTTAGGGACGTTTATCTAAATATTTAAATTTGCAACCCCTTTTGAGACGTTTGAGTATTAAAATAAAATAGGCCTGTAACTTGTATGAAATTTATAACAAAGTCATTCATTGCATTCAAAATATTTTATTTTTATCTGACAAAAAGGATTCTATTCCAGTAACACATAAAACACAGAAATTCACTTAAAATGAAATCCACTATATTGGATTCGAATTTTAATACGGAGACTTTACAAGCAATTTCATTATACAACTTTAACACCAAATTATTTTAATCTGTAGAACTGTAATCTGCTTCTGTTTTCTGCTTTTCTCTCAACTTGCCTTCTTTGATAATAATCACAAAGTGGATCGACGCACAAATGAGGTTTATGCATATTGCTTCGAATAAGTATAATCAGAAAATAATTAAGATAAATAAGGCTTAATGCAAGGCATCACCGATTACCGTATTAATCTAAAGAAAATATCGCTTTCTAAACAGGATTGCAAAGCAATCAAATGATATTTGAGCTCGAAGATTTTCGTAAGAATACGTTTTATAATCTTCTAATTTGTCACTACAGCACAATTGTGAGTCCATACTCCCATACTAATTATAGACGTGAAAACTGACTAAAGCTTCAATTGATAATATTACCTGAACTTGGACTTTCAATCAAAGAGTCAATAGTTTTTCCTACTCTCAACTCTTCCAAAAAGCTTCGACTCCTTGACTCCCGACTCCGACTTCCCATCCCTGCCTGTATCCACATGGTGAGAACGATACATAGAAACTTGATGTCTACGGAACTACCTAGCACCAAGTGAAGAGGCTTGCTCTTCACAAAACCCTATGGTGCGAGTTTGTATAGGCCCTATACTCCATGGAAGAGATCTAGGACACAATATATATATTTTGTAGTGACGTACTTACTATTAAGATTTATTTTAAAACTAGCTGGAGTACCTGTACTTTGTACGGTTCTTGTAAGGTATGTTTTTGATGTAGGGGAAGCCGGGGCATAACAGGCTCCCGGGGTATAACGGGCTCCCCTATTTTTGGCTCTTAAAGCATGCCGCCATGTTTATATGTTGTTTAATCACGTTCAGTACTTCGCCACTGTCTTCCGAGAGTGGGATGACGAAGAGCTGGCGTTTACATTTTGTAAATTGGTGAAGCGTGGTTTTTGCTGTGTTGTTATATTTTTAACACATATCCAGACGTTGATTGCTCCAGTGCAGAGCATGTGGCAAGTGGGCACATTGTTCTTGCGCTTTTATTAAAAAAAAATATGTGCAGTGTGAATTTTCACACATTGCAGGGTTTCACAGGTATATAATAAGTAAAGGTGGCATGCTGAGTGTGTAGGACAAATCTTGCTTTGTAGTAATCACGGCAAAATGAAGGATATTTTTAAAATAATTTATCGTCTGTTAATCTAAGAGCTTTAAAACAAATTTTATGTTAAAATATATTTTTGTTAATTTTAATTCGTGTACCTAATACCATTATATAGGTATCTTAATATGTGCAGTATTTTTTTTTTTATATATATATAGCAGTTCATCAAGATTTTGAAAATTGCACCATTGGTAGTTTTGACACATATGCTCCGCCTCTCTGGTTTCGTATACATGACACATAGAATGTAAATATAATTCCAGCAATTTCAACTGGTTATTAAATTTACGCTCTTAAAAATTAAATGCAAAATTTGCCAAAATATAACTAGAATTTTGACAAAATAATTTAAACAATATAAAAATGAAAAAAAAAAAAACAAAAATATAATTGTCTCCTCTGCCCGGGAGCGAACCTTAGTTTGCCAAGTAGCAAGCGAGCAAGCTAACTATTAGACCAGGATACGCCTTCTAGTATAGTGTATATAACTATAACTTTTGTAAATCGTCAACAAAAAAACACAAAAAATGCGTTATTTTCCGAAAACATAATCTGATAAAAAATTCCTGTTGTACTATTCCGGTTCACACCAATGTACATTAATTAGAATTTTTTCAGATTTTTAGTTTGTAAACTATCTGGGTTACAATGTATGGGAAACATTTTTTTTTTGCACAATTTTTGTAAAAATCGCATCAATATGATTTATTTTGCAAAAATAAAATTTTGATCGTTAATTCACGTAGTAAGATCTTGCAGTTGATATCCTACTCAGAATTTTAAAGAAATGTATTTTTGTTTCGATGAGCACATATTTGTTTATAGTTTTAGGGGGATATGTTTTTTTAGATGTATTAGTATTTTTCCTGTGTGCGGGTCAAAGAGTTGTATAAGCATGCCAAATTTCAACTCTCTAGGTTTAGCCGATTGGCTACAATTTTTACCGAACAGACAGACAGACGGCAAAATGACGGTATAAGGGTTTTTTGGTCATACCTACAAAACTCTAAAAAACACCACAAAAACCATAATTTACATTACAGAAAAATATACATTACAAAAATCGTACGAAGTATGGGTACTAGTTTTAATAATATAGATAATGATTTTATTCATTGATTATAGCAACAAAATTATCAGAAAACGGGAAAACTTCGAAAATGTAAAAAATATAAAAATTTTAAACTGAAGAAAAATTTTTTGAGCTGCGGCCCCCTACATTCTTCTATTTTTTCTGATATGCAGTAAATTTTCAGTTTATTTTCCTTATATCTATACCTCTATGTATATATCTAGTACAGAGTAGTCTGCCATTGATGTTAAAAATGATGAAAACTATTCAAAAATTCGAAAAAACATCAGAATACAAAATATGCTTTTTGAGTGTATCTGTCTAGATATAATATTAACATAAAAAACATCCAAAGCAAATAGAAGCAGAAATAAGTTGTATTCGGCAGAGAGAATTATGTCAAGCTCTCTCAGAATATACAAGTAGATGTTTAATTTTGTTTTGACGGGAATGCCTTCTTACGTTATGTTAACAGTTACGGGTCCTCTTTCTTTAGCTCGCTTTTCACAAATTGGCGATGAAATTACATCTTTCAAACAATTGTCTTCTACTTAAATATATTTCCTGTAATATATCATGTTAAACAAAACGTTTTAAGAACTTACAAAGTTATTTCGTTTTAAAAGAGAAATATGTACTTTGCAGATTCTATAATGCAGACAATAATATTGACAACTACTTTAAAAATTAAATAATATAGTATGTACTGCTTTTGTAACTAGATAAGGTAATAGGTAATAGATAGACTAGGTAGGTCTTTTTGTAATTAAACTATATTAAAACAAATATTTTTACAAGTTTCGTAATAGATAAAAATATTGCTTCTAAATAAATATTTTATTACACTCACTATTACAATTATGTGAGGTTTGATATAAAAATCTGGACAGAGTCGGGGACACATCCACTACGTAGAATACGTCAGTGTCGTTTTGTGACAATGTCGTTTCTGTATAGCAGTGGTCTTCAAATTTTGTCGACTCACGGAACCCTTAGAATTATAAGTTTTTTTCGGGGAACCCCCATCCCATCCTTAGAAAAATATATCTTAAAATAATATTCAAAGTAGATCAATGTGTTATAGCTGCTTTATGTAAAGACAATTAAAGACTTATTTGTGATATATGTATATAAAATATTTATAAAACTTCGTGACGAAAAATTCTAATTTTGTCAAGAATTCACACAACTTGTTGAGATGTGAATATGTTGAAACTAAAATTTGTCGTCGGGTATTGTCGCCTAGAAATACAATTTTAGAACAATTCCAGTAATAGTTGCATCGGCAGAAAGATCGTTTTCAAAACTGAAAATAATAAAAAATTATTTACGATCGTGTATAAGTCAGGAGAGATTCTCTTCATTAGCAATTTTGTCAATCGAGTCCGAGCTGGCAAGAAAACTAAATTATGACGAGATATTTAACAATTTTGCAATAAAACATGCCAGAAGGAATTAGTCATCAATACTGGTACGGCCTTTAAAGCCTTTGAAGGCCATAGCCGTCTCAATCATCTTCCGCCATTCCTTCCGATTTTGTGTTATTGTCCCCCTGTTGTGTGCACCAATAGACCGAGTATCCCGAGTTACACAGTCAACCCACCTTAGCTTTGGTCTACCTCAATTCTACTACCTACTGGCACAATGGCACAATACGAAAATCTCTTTGTACATGGTTTATTTCATTGGCTCCAGTCCATCCTAGTCGATTTAATTAAACTTTTTTCTTCACACCGATTAAATAGTTTGAAATTATATCCGCATCTCAATAAAGCACTTTTGCATACGGTCTAAAACGTACTGTTTTCAGAATGAGATTTCATGGGAAGGTAGGTTTTTATGGGCAGTGGTCATTATGAAATAGGTATTTATATATCTTTTTAGCTATTTATATTATTTGGTTAAATATTAATTATAATTTTTCATAAATTATTAGTATAACTAATATGTACAAATAATAAGTACAATATTTTGACTTCCTTTTTTTTTAAAAAAAAAGAAGAAGGCCACGCACGGAAATCTTGCACCGGGCCCCGCTTATTCTCGGGCTGGCCCTGAGCGTGACAATCGCGACACTATTCTCGTAATCGTCCCAATTTTTCATAAAATTGTTGTAAAAAACCCACTTTTCACTATAGATGAACTCGCAATGACTTGTGTGCTCATGCCTACCTAAATATTTACTAACAGTGAAGACGCCTGTTGTGAACCGCATATCACAAGTTTGTGACAGTATTTATGGTAAGACTAGGTACTATTTTGAGTGACTAATTAACAAGCGATTATTTATATTAAAATAATTAAATTTTCTCATGTTTACAAAAAGTAATATTTGAATTACTTATTTTAAATAGTATTTGCATCAAACCATTATAAATATTTAGCTATATATTATTGCGTTCTTGCACTTCCTTGGTTAAACAGTTAACCGGTTTTTAGTTTGTCTTAAAAACTGAAAAACCGGGAAGTTTTAATAGCCAACGAGCTTTTTAATTGTGGTCTCCTTCCATTTTTGGGCGGTTATATAGATTTTTATGAATATGGCCTGTAATAACTTTGCATATTATCGTTAACGGGTCAGCACAATTCGATTTGGTAACTAGATAGACAATATGAAATTAGTTTTGTTAGTTAATAAGTGTGTATTCCCCAGCGCGAAGAGATAATGATTTCACATATAGTATATAGTTCCACATATACGGTTCACCGAATTCGCTAAAAAATTCTCTTCAAAATATAAACCAAATCAATTCTGTAACATAATTCTACATCATTTGTTATATGATCAAATGTGTTGCTGTACGAAACCAATTTAATTATTTAAACTCATTTAATAGTTTAAATCCCCTTTCAAAATAAAATCGATAGTATAACAGGATTATTTTTTAGAATGTACAAAGCATGTATAACAAATAGATTTTTAATAACACATTTTTACGTTTTCAATAGTAATATGATAAATTTCGGTTGAATATGATTAAATAGGTCAATTGAAACAATTGTTCAATCTCTACGTTCTACCCTGAAGGACAACAAAACGACAAAAGCTTTATTATTTGATTAATTTTAATCTATATATTTTTCTATTATTGCAAATAATACTGTAATGGAGCAAAGGCATGTATAGTGCGTTCGAAGGTTAGTTTGCAGTACAGGGCATATGGAGTAGTTCTTTTTCATACTCTTTAATGGGTTTACACAATGACGCTATCCTTTTCTTGCTTGTCGACGTTGCCAGCTCTAAAACGCGCTGATTTGTGAAAACGCAGTATTCTACAAATGGCCATTTGTTTTTGTTGAGTGTTATTTTGAGTTTTATTAGAGTTAATTTTTGTAAATCATACGAGTTTTTCATATTATTATAATTGACACATTTGACACTTTTACAACATTTGGCAACACCGCTCCCATTTGCCATAAGAACTATACTGCAAACTCACCTTTGAACGCACTATAGTATGGTTCATCGCTAGAATCTTATTTATTTATTTATTTATAAAAAAAAATATATATATATATATCAGTTCAAAAGAATCTTCATCTCTCATGGATTGCAATGTGTAGTTTCTACTGACACCCGTCTCTTCCTTGGTCTTCTTCGGTTTAGCATTCGTCTTGACTTAGGCGTGAACATACAGAAAGCCGGCACCGGCTTTACTGGCAACAAGCGCTGATCTGCCGCAGTATCTGTCCATGTTTTCAAACATAACCGCACACGTTGTATACTGGTCGGCGCCGGTCGGTGTCGGCTACCCGCTTACCGAAACAAGATGGACATCGAACTTTTGATTGCGAAAATTTTTACAAAAAAGGCAAATTTTGGTTTATTGCATGTATACCTTTTCTTTTTGATTTTATTTTTAAATATAGTGATTCTGTTAGAAACAACTCATCCAAAGAAGAATCAGAACTCGCCATTTTCAAAACTAGCGTTTACGCTATGCTAGGCCAATATAATTAAAAAATGTACGATAAATAGCAAAAAATAAATAAAAATTTAAATATAAAGGATATGTCATCTGTCAGGTTACACATGCAATATCAACGTTTAGCGTGTGCTCAACCAGTAACCCAGTACGCTTGTTTTTGGTACCAATTGTCAGCGCTGATTTACCGGCTTTCTGTATGTTCGCGGCCTTATACAGCAGCACCAGCTTGGGAATTCTGCAACGGAGTATTGCTTCGAAATTTAATTCAGGAGGGGAGAGATGTTCAATTATTCCCTTATATTTTCATATTAATTTTGCTACATCCACAAGACTTTTTTTTTTTTTAATTAAAGTTTATTTTGGGGTGCTTCAGCTGCCATGGCTATTAGCACCCACTCAGTTTTCTATACATGATATATACATTATTTTAATACATTTTGATTTCTTATATTACTATATACAATTTCATTACGTGATTATTATATTTCATTATACATATTTATTTCTTTCAGAAACAGTATTATATTATTTATTTTGTCTGGATTATTTCCCAATATGTCCTTCAGTTCTTGTTCTAGGATATTGTATTGTGTCCGTTGGGCAGCATATTGCGGGCATTCTATTAGGATGTGCCTAACAGTAAGGGTTGTGTCACATATAGCACATTTTGCAGGTTCCGTATGGTCAAACAGGTGTTTGTGGGTTGGTAGACTATGTCCTATTCTCAGTCGGGTAATAACTACATCTTCTCTCCTACTCTTCCTTGCGGGCCATGCACTGGTGTTGGTTTTAATTTGCTTTAAGTGATTTCTATTTACATCTGTTTCAGCCCATTGTTCATTCCATCGGATCATAATTTTTTTCTTGATGAGATTTTTGTAGTCTCTAGCTGGAATGGGAATGTTCGTAAGTTCCGTGTTCTTGGTGGCTTCTTTGGCGGCGATGTCAGCTTTTTCATTCCCAGGTATGCCCACATGTGATGGAATCCATATTATGGAAATGTTTTTCCCATCATCACCTGACTCGTGTATGTTTTGTTGAATTTCTTCGATAGTAGGGCTTTTTGAGTACATTTTTTGTAAATTTTGTATTACACTTAGTGAGTCGGTGTGGACTATAAATAATTTATTTGTATTGTTACTGTTAATGTACTCAACAGCCTTTAGAAGTGCAAATTCTTCAGCCGTGTAGATGGATACAGTTTCTGGGAGGTGGTATTTTTTTGTTTCGGTGTCAGTAACCAAACCGGCTCCTACTTTGCCGTCAATTTTCGAGCCGTCTATGTAGATATTCTCTAGTTCCGTTCCACTGTATACTTCTTTTATTTCCTGCAACAGACTTTTGTATAAGGATGGGGATGTGGAATGTTTCGGATATTCGGACAGGTTTAAAATGAATTTAGGTTGTTTTCTTGTCCAAGGAGGAGGATTTTTGACCGTTGATTTTTGGATGGTTGAAATATTAATATTAAAGTTTGCTAATATGTTTTGGATTTTCTGTTGGAATTCATTTGAGGTTTTCATTGCATAATTATTTTGGAATAAATGTGGGAATGTGGGGTGAGAGGAGTTGTTTACAATGGTTTTGATATAGGAAAGGGTTATTTCGTCTCTTCTTGCTTGCAGTGGTGGTTCGCCTGCCTCGCAAAGGACACTTGGGATAGGGCTGGTTCTGAAGGCTCCGCTGGTGTATCTGATTGCTGTATGGTGGACTGCATCAATGGTTTTAAGCAGGTGCTTTTTAGCTAGGCCATAGACTATGCATCCATAGTCTAACTTGGGTCTGATGATAGTTTTATACATCGTTAAAAGAATTTTCCTACTTGCTCCCCATTCTTGACTTTTGACAGCTTTCATAATATTTAATCTTTTCATGCTTTCGATTTTCAAAGCTTTTATGTGTTGTTTCCAATTTAATTTTTTGTCGAAAGTTACTCCAAGATATTTTATTTTATCAGCATACTGAATATCGGTATTATTGAATTTTAAAGATGTTTGGTCATATTTTCTGCATTTTGTAAAGTGTATAGCATTAGTTTTTTCCGTTGATATTTTAAAGCCTGTTTTCTTTGTCCATTCTTCAATTTCGGATATTGCAGATTGTAAATATGTCTGTATTCTTTGGAGATTTTTTCCTCGACAAAAAATTAAAAGATCGTCAGCAAATAGACAAGTGGAAACTGGGAATCTGATGTTTGTTACAATATTATTTATCGCTATTAGAAATAATGTGACGCTGTAGGGGGAGCCCTGTGGTACACCGTTTTCTTGACATCTCCAGTCTGATATACATTTGTTTGCTCTTACTTGAAATAATCTTTTCTTTAAGAAGTTGTTGGTATAGTTAAATGCATTACCTGTAATTCCGCATTCTTTTATTGTTTTAAGTATATGATACTTCCAGCACGTGTCGTAGGCTTTTTCGATATCGAATGTGACCGCGATTAGGTGTTGTTTGTGTCTGAAAGCATTTAAGATCTCTGAAGTAAGAGCTACAATTTGATCCATCGTATTTCTTCCCTTTCTGAATCCACACTGTTGGTTATTTAATAGTTTATTTATTTCTAGGTGCCATATAATCCTTTTGTTAATGATTCTCTCTAAAACTTTACTCATTGTATTTGCTAGAGCTATCGGGCGGTAATTAAGAGGGTCGGTTTTGCTTCTATTTGGTTTATGGATTGGTAAGACTGTGACTTTTCTCCATTCGTCAGGGTATACATTGTTTAGCCAAATATAGTTATATATATTGAGTAGGTACTCTAAGGTGTTTCCTGGTAGGTGTTGTAACATTTCATAAGTGATGTTGTCTGGTCCTTGACTGCTATTCTTCTTCACCTCCTTCAAGACTTCGTTGAGCTCTCTATTTGTTAGTGGCATATTAATATCGTCATTAACACTCTCATTGGTTATAATTTCCTTCTCCTGGTTCGTTTTGTGTGTTAAGAATTCTTTATCATATACGCTATTACTTGATGTTTTTTCGAATACTTCGGCGAAGGTGTTGGCTATTTCCTGTGAGTTTGAAATTATTTTTTGGTCTTTGATAAGAGACGATGTTTCATATATAATTTTGGAACCTTTTATTTTTCTTAATTTGTTCCAAACTTCTTTTATGGGAGTATCAGCAGTTAGGGTAGACACATATTGTTGCCAACTTTCTTTTTTCCTACTTTTAAGTATTCTTTTTGCAAATGCCCTAGATTTCTTTAATTCAATCAAATTCTCTTCATTATTATTCTTCCTGAACTTATACAATGCTTTCTTATGTTTTTTAACAGCTTCTTGGCAATCTTTGTTCCACCAGGGGACAGACTTTTTGTTTGGTTCTTTCTTCTTTCCAATTGCTTGGTTTGCTGCATTAAGAATTGTGGTTGTTATGTTCTCAACTGCTTGGTTTATTTCAGCAATATTTCTGTCTTCAGTTTCAGAAAGATAAGTGAATAAATCCCAATTTGCCTCGTCATGTTTCCATTTTACATAGTTGGTGTTACTTATTTCTTGGTTAACTTCCGGCATTGAAATTAATATTGGGAAATGATCGCTTCCATAGAGGTGGGGGAGAGTTTTCCAATCAATTTTGTATGAAATCGTTGGGTCGCTAATGGTTAAATCTATGCTTGTTAAGCGTCCGGTTCGTGCACAGAAATGTGTTGGTGAACCATCATTTAGAATAATTAGTTCATCTTCTGTTAGTTTTTCTATGTATTTTCCTTTAGCGTCTGCATTCTCTTGCGTAGGATCCCAGATAGGGCTGTGTGCATTGAAATCGCCAAGTAAAAGGAATGGTTTTGGGAGTTGTTCTATTAAGTTTTCAATGTCAAGTTCATTTCTGTGAGTATCAGGAGGGATATAAATATTGCAGATTGTGATTTTTTCTGTTGAAGTTGTAGTTACAGCTATTGCTTCATGATTAGTGATGAGATTTATTTCTTCTGCTTGAATATTTTTTCTAACGAATATTGCTACCCCGCCGCTGGCATTTCTTTCATTATTGCGATCTTTCCTAAAACAAGTATAATTTGTAAGTTGAGTATTTTGATTTTGTTTTAGTCTGGTCTCCTGTAGGCATATATGAGATGGATTTACTTCAGATATTATTTTTTGTAGCTCCGGTAGATGTGCATAGAAACTGTTAGGATTCCACTGTACGATTTCCATGTTAATGTTGAGTTACTTCCTTCTCCTCGTCCAGCAGTTTTTCAATTTTTTTTGTAATTACAGTTATTTTTGTTTTGACTGTTCTATTCGATCTTTTGTGTAATTGGTTCATCATATTGAGTAAACCATCTATATTATCGGTGTAGTCTCTTGCCACTGCTAATAGGTCGTCTGCTTTTTGAGTATCTTCTACGAATTTTTTGAATAAGTCGAAGGTGAGGATAAATTTATTGCTATTAAATATTGGTTGTAAACTCTTCATTTGTTCATCAATTAAATTTTCATTGTTTTTTTCTTTTGGACTTAGAGATCGGGACCTTCCATATTTACCTTTTTTTTGAGAATTTTGTACTGTGGCGTTTTCTTCGTTTATAGATTCTATACTACTGCTGGGCGCACCTCTTTTTTGACTTGAGCAGCTGGGTGTAGAATTTTCTATTTCGGTTGGTTTCCCATCGTTCTTCTTTTCTGATTTGTCATTTATATTAGGATTATTTTTATTTTCTTCTAAATTTTTTGTCGTTTTGTCCGTCTGATTTTGTTCTTGAATATCTGTTTCTTCTTCTGTTGTATTAACATCTGGGGTCGGGGTTTCTTGTTCGTCTAGGTTTATTTGATTTATTTTACATTTTTCAGTTTTATGTCCGGTTTTTTTGCAGTTGTTGCATATGAGAGAGACGTCGCAAATAAATATTCTATACGACGTGTTTCCATATGCAATCCATTCTGTTTCGGGTATTTCATCATCCGTCGGCTCTACATACACCTGTCTTCGGTCACAGATTACGTGGGCGTATTCTGGGTTTTTCAGAGGGGCGCGCAAATATTTCATTGGGGACGCCATTTTCAAGTTCCAGTTTATTTATTATTATTGAATGCGGAATTATTAAAGCGACGTTTGATACAATCAGTCTTTTTGCCGGTTTTACAAGATGTCGTACTTGAATATCATTGTTCTGGATATTTATTGTTGGGTTTTCTTCAACAAATTTATTTACCAAGTCTTTATTTTTCAGATAGATGCACATTCTGTCAAATGACATTTTATATGCTCCAATAATATTACATGGTTTTATAATTTTGCCTACAGCATAGACATATTCTTCTGTCCGTATTTGGTTAATAGTTGTTAAAACTATAGCTTGGTCCATATTTGGGATATCTATTTCCGGTTGTTTTTGGTTTTTTAGGGCATTCGCATAGTTTATGGTTTCGGTTTGGTTTGGGTTCATTTTTTCGTTTGTAGATGGTGTTGAAAACACTAGTTAATTATTAATTGATCTTGTTTGTAATAGATGTCGCCCCCCGCTCCGCGCTGGGACATGCCCTGGACACGAGCGAGCGATTTTTTTCTCGTTTATTTTAGTGTATACCGAGTGTTAGGTGCGGTGTTTATTATTTTGTTAGTAAAATAACTATATATTATTTACTCACAATGTGCGATAAGATCAGTGCGAACTTTTGATAAAAAAAAATTAATATATCATCGGTGTCACTCACATACGTCTGTCTATAGAGGTAAGTTAAATAGAACTGACCACAAGACTTTAATTTCTGCTGTCTGAATTCTGTTTGCATCTGTTTTTTTTTTAGGGTTTTACAGAAATGACCAAAAAAACCCTTATACCGTCATTTTGTCGTCTGACTGTCTGTAAAAATTGTAGCCAAACGGCTAAACCTAGAGAGTTGAAATTTGGCATGCTTATACAACTCTTGACCCGCACATAGGGAAAATATAAAACATCTAAAAGCATATCCACCTAAAAATATAAACAAATATGGGCTCATCGAAAAAAAAATATTTTTTTAAATTCTGAGGAGGGTATCAAATGAAAGCCCTTAGTACGTGGATAAACGATCAAAATTTTATTTTTGCAAAATATATTATTTTGACGTGATTTTTGCCAAAATTGTGCAAAATTTTTTTTGTCCCACATGGTTTTGAATAAATGGTTGTGATGGTTTAAACTAAAAATCTGAAAAAATTCTAAGTAATGTACATTGGTGTGAACCGGAATAGTACAACAGGAGTTTTTGATCAGATTATGTTTTCGGAAAATAACGCATTTTTTGTGTTTTTAACTAAAATATGTAAAATGTTTAATTCGCTATTGTAACACAATAAACGTTCGCTTCCTGTCAATTTTATTTTTTCTGTTTTTTTTTTGCATTTTTATTTTGTTTAGATTATTTTGTCAAAATTCTAGTTATATTTTGGCAAATGTTGCATTTAATTTTTAAAAGCGTAAATTTAATAACCAGTGGGAAGTGTTGGAATTATAATTTAATTTTATGTTTGAATGTATACGAAATCAGAGTGGCGGAGCTTATGACCTCAACAACCAATGGAAGCCATAGGCGCAATTTTCAAAATCATAATGAACCTTGCTATATAAAAAAAAATACTGCTCATATTTAGAAACCTAGATAATGGTATCAGGCATTCGAATTAAAATTAACAAAAAAATATTTTAACATAAAATTTGTTTTGGCATCCCAAATAATCATTGTTCACTTACTAAATAACTGCGATCAATTTTTTACTTATGCTAGGGTTCTTTATACTTACTTTGTTCCCGTACAGACCGTATTTATGCCGAGACAAACGTAACAAGTGCTGAGAGCCACATTTGTTGAGGGGCTCTTGAGACTTGTGTGTGTCTGTGTTTTTAATATAGATACAATAAAATATATACAAGTGATGAAACTGATAAGTCTAAGAGAAAATTAAAATACATTGTGATTAAAAGTAACAATCTAACAGAATGTCTTCTCAAATAATGTAGTTGATTGTGCTGTGAAGATAACTTTTATAATATGCTTTAAATTGTTTCGTCTATCGTGAAACATATCTTTCCACTCATTTAGATTACGATTTGAAGCCCTCTTTGCATTTAAGGGATTAGGTACGCCAAAAGCTTCATCATTCATTCTCTGTTATAGGATTAATTTACTAAACTTTCTATTTGAAACTATATTTCACAGACAAAGATAGTGTTAAATTATTTTATAGAAATTTATTTTGTATTTTCATCTCGTAATATTATACAAACGTTTTGACTACACATAGAGAAAAGAGGATTAGATGAAAACAGATGAGGTATGCAATATTAAGTACCGTTTACGAAAAGTAATGAAAATGTTAGAAACTTACAGGATGTAATCAGAAAAAAATGATGTAAAGTGTGAATTTTCATACCTTTCAGGGTTTTGTAGGTATTTATCAGTGGCGGACTTTCGCAAAGACAAAAAAGACAATTGTCTTGGGCCCGTAATTTTCAAGGGCCCAACGAACCCTTCCCCTTTCCCCTTCCCCTTTGAACGCCTCAAGGTTGAGGGCCCGTAAATCAAAAATGTCTTGGGCCCGGCGAAGGCTTAATCCGCCACTAGTATTTATTAATAAATGTAAGAAGCCAACATAATACTGAATGTCTAGGAATATTTATTCTATAATCATATTCAAATCAACAGATTATCACTTTTATTCATTATTTGAGTACCCAATAAGAGCTTCAATTTAATGTTTTTAAACAAAATTTATATAATTTGTCCAAAATCCCAGCGTTTTTTCTACATTTTCTTCGTATTCAAATCTTCGTTAGATTAATAATAAATATATTTATTGATAAATGGCTTCATTGTTTCAATTTCAGAAACGTATTTCATACTATTTACAAAGTGATATTTGATTTATAAGTATTTCATTACTATAAATGATTTATTCCTCTTTGATACCTAATAAAATAACTGAACACTCAACACTACACTCTACAGTGTAGATTGTAGTGTGGTGTTCATATCCGTAAAGTCTACACATGGAACTCGGTCCTCTGATGTTAAAATGTTTTTGTTATATTTTTAATATGAAACAAAGACACACACTATCTTAATATTAAAATCCATAACATTACTAACCATATTTTAGCCATGAATTAAAAAAATAATTAATTTTAATAATTAATAATTAAATAATTAATAATTTATAATTAATTAAATAATTAATAATTAATCTGATCAAAAATTCCTCTCGTAAGTTTCTGGCTTTGATCAATGTACATTATCTATAATTTTTCAGATTTTTATTTTATTCCCTATGGGCAAAAAAACAATTTTGGCTAAAATCGTGTTAAAAAACGAATTTAAAAAAACTGCATTTTGTTCCTTAATCTATTTCTGAAGAGCTTTCTTTTGATATCACACAATAAATTTTAAAACATATTTTTTTTTATTGCCGACACAAAAAAAATCGAAATTTTTCGATAAATTAAAAAATACATGGAATATTATGTTTCTACATTATGTAACAAAAGAAAATGATTCCGTATTATTTGCTCGTCAATTGTTAGGTGTTCTTCATTAGGGATTAAAAGCAGTCGCCCTCGAATTTTTGAAAGAAAAGGTCGTATCTTCTAGGTGTCCTTTCTCAATAAATTCAGAGTTATCGTTGAACTGCAAATTCCGCTTGATATCCCCAAATCTATTGCAGTCCATTACTTGAGATACTGTAGGATCCATTGTTGTGTATGTGGCATATATGAACATTCATGAAGTAATGTTCTGATTCAGCTTTAAAAGTAAAATAAAAAATAAAAATCGGAATGTGCCATATATGGCACACTATGCGGTAAAGGGTTAAATACATATTTGTTTATATTTATCTCGGGAGATGTTTTTTGAACTCTCAGTATTTTTCCTACATGTGGGTCAAAGAGTTGCATAAGCATGCCAAAATTCATTTTTCTATATTAAAACGTTTGGCTACAATTTCTACCGTACAGACAGACAGACACATGAGTGACGTTATAAAGGTTTTTTGGTGACCATACCTACAAAACCTTAAAATTATGGAAAATGTTAATTTTCACACATTTCTTGCTTTCGCATTTATTTAGTAAGTGAAAGAAGCCAAGAGAGGCCAAATGCAAATTTTTTTTTTTTATTTTTTTATAATTCATCAAATTCAATAACTTTTTGATAGTCACTCTTGTTCGTTAATTTGAGTACGAAAAGCTTTCAAGTACCTACAGTAAATTAAATAATTTACAAAAATTTAATCAAAACAAAGTTCTTAAAAAATTACATTTTCCCGACACATGACTGACGGTACAAGGGTTCCTTGATTATACTTACGAAAACCTAAAAATTGTTGGTTACAGTTTAATAATGTTTTGCTTTTAAATTTAATTTAACAATGCATGGGCAGAATATACCCTACAAAAATGGAAAGCTATTGTATTATAATAAAGATAATACTGTGTTGTATATATTTCAAAAATATTGAACTTAGAAAGTTCATTGTTAAACAGTAATGTCCGTATCGATTTTTCAAATCACCCAGTATTAAGGGTAATATGCGCTTTATACAGTCGATCAAGGATGGTAGAGTGCACATCGAAATTTTACTGACTCTATAAAAATATAGACATCGTCTTCATTTCTTTCACGATAGGGAGTAGATATTGTAGGTCAACATCCGAGATAACAAAATCAGTATCAAGTTATATTTTAAACCATTCAATATCTCTTTTAACTATAGTGGTTTTCAGTCGATGTGTCATGGCACAGTTTCATGTCACTAATATACCTACTCTTACCGTAAGTACTGTCATAATTTTAAATTAAATTCCACAAGATGCTTAAAAATATTATAATCTTCTTTTAGTACATAATACATAAATGTATTGTCACAATTATGATATAATTGTATTCCAATGTCCCAATTCCTTGAGTGGCCTTTATGCGATGTAGGTCACAGTTGCTGACCTACGGTTTTGGAAATTAAATAATGTGCAGAGTGTTGCGTGTTTGTCAACATAAGTTTTGAACTACATCCTAATGTGTTGATAAACATTATTCAATTGTTATGACTATGGTCTTTAATTGCTGCCAATAATTACACAAATGAATAATGTTTCCAAAACAATTGAGGTAGGACCTGACGTCATAGTGTCCTGGTGAACAGTTATAAAATAGTATTAGGGAATAGAGTTCGTTAGTCATTCGGTTAGTCTTTCTTGGTAGTCAAGTAGTAGTCATTTAGTCAGGTAGTCATTCTTGTGGGCACGTTACCTAAGGACCAGCCCAGCTGTTGAAGTCACCAACACGAAATGAGAGTGTCGTCTACAGGGCTTCTCCACGTGTTCGCCTCGTGCGGATACCTGGGGTGGTTCAACCGATCCTGGAGAAGCCGGGGACTTACATCAGCTTCTAACGGACAACACCAGCAGCCATTCTGACAAATATTTGTATTCTGATGTAAATTAATTTTATGTTATAAATTTTGTAGAAAAGAATTCCGTTCTTGAATTCACCCCGTGACAGTATTTTAAACAAGAAACACCAATCAGTTTTCAAAATAACACTAGCTTTTACACAAATGTTAAATCTCTGCGGCCACTCGTCATCAGAATTAAGGCGCTTTTCTACAAGAAGTCCTTCCGCTATTTTCAACAGGGAGCGTTTTAGACTAACGATATCAAGGTGTTTCTTCTTGTAGATCCTGAATCTCAGATCACAATTTTTAGTCCAGGGGGTTGAGGTCAGGACTGCCAGACGATCAATCCGTAGGAGAAATGAAGTCCAATACATTGATTTCAAGCATCTGCTGCCTAGTCTTCACCTTATGGGCCGGCGCTGGATGCTCCACCGGAGAATGAGCTGTTCAGTTTTTTAATCATCTGTCCAACATGGTTTTTACCCTTTTCTTGCAACAATAAAGCTAAGTGGTACAGTCAGAGTTCACGCCGTATAAAACCATAGCAGGGTAAAGGCTCCTTTGGATCCTCATTGCTTTCTCATGAGGTTTTCGTGATCTTGTAGCATACATTCTGCTGTTCTGGAGATTATTCATTGCTTGATCAATATTAAAAATCTTTTACATCAATGAAAATAATTTTCCTATGCCCGTTGTTCGTTTAACGCTTAAGTAACCACTTTGCCTTGGTCATCTTCTGATGTTTAAGTTCAAATGAGAGGAACTGCCTTATACTAAGTCGGTAAGCTGACACCTCTAGATTTCTTTTAAGCACGCGAGACATTGCCATTTTGGAGAGGTTCAGTTCATGAGACATAACTGTCTTCTCACCGGATTCCGGCGAATATGAGCTGTCACCGCGTTCGTCACGGTACAGACAGACATACACATGAGTAAGGTCATGTCTACAAAATCCTCCAAAGCGTATGTGGATAAAGAAATGATTATCTCGAAGGAAACACATGGTACTTCGCCTGTGATAACTTGCCGATGAAGATGTTGCACAAACATGCTCTCTTTATGCTTCCACGAATGTTAATGTCATTTTTTTCTACACTATGCACTATTATTAATTGCCTCAGGGCTTAAGCTGTTCAATATATTTATAAATGATATTCCTTAAGAGCCAAATGTCGACTTAAGTCTTTACGCGGATGACATAGCTCTGTTTACTTCATCCGAGAGACTTCACACAATAACTAACCAATTAAATAAAAACCTACATAAAATACACAAGTATTCTAGTAAATTGTATTTAATTTAATACGTCGAATATAGATAAAACAGAATTTATTGTATTAACAAAATTACTTAACAACTTTACTAAACACTTGTCTAGAAACCTGAGTAAGTGGAATGTCCCTAGAAAGCAATGGTGGGGGTCGCTATTATGTCAATTAAATAGAAGAGTATTCTATTTACTTGAAGTCACGTACCATTAAGTACTTTTTTTTAATCAAGTACTTGATCAAGTAATAATCGTTTACATGATGCGAGTTGCTAAAATTTTGTTACTTGATTTAGCTACTAGGCACGTACAAATCCGGCATTATTTCGAGTCAAAATTCTGACCACTGTAATCGTCTACCTCTCATTTCGTGGCCTCTAAATATAGTTTCGTAAATTTACAACAAACCTGAATTAGTGAACCCGTTGAATATCTGAATTATAGGATGGGAAGTAAAAATAGAGGAATTAAATTTAAATATTAAGGATTACATTGATATATCTAGTGTTTAAATCTCGGGTTCAAATCCCGAGTCTCGTGTTATAGACAGGATGGTACGAGTAAAAACATTGACTTGATTTATAGTAGCTATTAATTGACTGGGCTCTAAAAAGACTTTTTCCGTTCTTTTAATGTTGTTCCTTCCTTCTTACATTTTTTAAATATTCACTTAATTGAAAGCTAATGGTATAATCTGATATTCGAACTGTTTAAATTAATAACATAAGTCAAACTTCAGGGGAGAATTTTAATTTGTGGGTAAGTGATATGCGATTTACTGACAAATACGTTTTGCTCCCCTAATTTGGTTTTAATAAATAAATATAGGAATTTTAATAGCATATTGCACACCAAGGAAGAGAAGTACATGTTCAATAAGAACGATATGCAAATTAGACAATTCCATAGCAATCGTAGGAGAAAGTAATTTTTCAAAAGACATACAGACCAATTCTGTAACTCAGTTACTATGATCATAGTAACTAAATTTGTCACTATGAGCAAGGTCAGTTACTATCATGAATGAAAGTCATTATACTTTTATAATATTTTATCTTGTAGTAACGTTAGTACATAGTAACTTTTTACAGAATTGATCTAAATAGCAGCATTCCGTACTTAAACGCGTATATGTTTATTTGTATTTATCGGTATTTAAAAAATAAATAAAAGCTTTTGAATGATTAATATGTGATGGTGTTGCCATAATTTTACAATGGTAGGCCCTCGACTCCTTGGCTCTTCATGAGGAACCGCCACTGAAAGACAGTACACAATCTAAATATGAACTGTCAGTTTTTTTATGTGTCTCTTATCTTGTACCAAAAGTTGAATTTCTAATTTTTTATCCATCTGGACTACTATTTGAAGCTATAATTTGATATTATATATATTAATGGTATAATTGACTAGGCTTATGGACTAATTGACTGTTTAGTACCAGTCATTCAAAATGTGGACTCTCAAATGAGACACTCTCACTTACTAGATATCTGCGAAACCCTAAATCGGGTCTATTCTGTATCTTAAAAATTAACCTCAGGGTCGAAGTTAAAAAATTTTAACCACGCTTTACAATATTTTGTTTTCTGTAACTCTATGGCGTTAAAATTTAAACCTCCATGTGGTTAATTCAGTAGGTTATATTTGGAATATTAACTCCAGCCAAATACATGGTGTTAACTTTTAACCAGCTGTAGTTCTAACCTCTAAATGTCAAATAGACAGGAAAAATCCATTTTTAGAATTAATTATGGCATTTGTTTATTTTAAACCAATTATTAATAAAACAAATTGAACAAAAAGAGGTTAGTAAGTGAAAAATTAATATAGGTGAATAAAAAATATATACAAATGCTTTTTAGGAAATCAGTTCGAATTAAACGAGGGTAGCTGCATGATATGAGTGATCCTTTTAATTTACCTGAAGAAATATTTTAAAATATTTTCATTTTTCTAAAACTTACGAAATATTTCGTTTTACATGTTTTTTTTTTTTTTAAATCCGAGTAGAATCAAAAGATTTCCCGTTTCCCGATAAATTGCAAGTAAATATTGAAAACTTTGAAACTGTGATACATTTATAAATTTTAATTTCTGTTTAAAAATAAAAATAAGGTAAATATAACCTGAAAATAAAAGTATCTTAATATAGAAGAAAGAAAGAAAATATTGAAAAATTTGCATGTTATGGTAATATTATTATATTATTTACTTTCTGCACCCATAATTATTTATGTATAAATATTGTACATTTCTGCAATATAGATTTATTATATTTGACCGTTGTTCATTCACGATTCAACCATAACACTGGTTTACATTAAATCCACAATTACACAAGCAAAATACCTTCCCTTGTAGATAATTTCACAACATACTTTTAACCATAAGGTTAAAAAGTTAGAACTTAACGCTTGGGTTATACCCTGAGATACAGAATAAGAAATAAGGTTAACATTTTAATGCCTAGTTAAAATGTTACTTTTTAACCATCATTTTTAACCAAATCCTTTTAACTACAAAAGATACAGAATAGACCCGAATGTGTGTTAATTAACAAGTGATATTTCTTTTTTTTTTTTTTTTTAGTTTTGAACCTTACCTCATAAACACGTATCTAATATCAAAACTATATTACACGTACTTACTTCCCGAAATGTTATTACCAACATAAAATAAACTCAAACGACCTCCAAAATAAAATATCACTTAACTTAAATTTACCCGTAACTTAAAAACCCGTTAACAGCCACACAAATACTTAAATAAGGAAAAAGCATGTTCGAATAAATTCATCGTTTGTCGGTGTTTCAAAAGAAATTAATCGTTTGGGATCATATGAGTGCGATAAGTCTAGGCGTTAATTCTAAATGTTAAGCGACAAAGTTGGCGACTTTTGGGATAGTCAAGAACTACCTGATTTGGCGACTTGTCGCCAAATGCTTAGCGTTAACTACGGTTGATACACACATGATAACCTGTTGATACACACATCGGAAAAGTCTAGGGATATAAAAAAATATATGAAAATAAATAGCGTATAGTTTCTTTTGTACGTTTATTGTATTATATCAATTAAAATACTCAATAAAGAATAATTTACAACAAAATAAGCTAAATGTTATCGCTAATAATCAATATTCGAAAAAAAAAAAAATACAGATTTATGTACAGAATTGTAAAAAAAATGCAAATAAGGAGTATGACCTCCACGTTGATTGATCACAGCCCTACATCTGCGATTCATGACAAAATAACATTATCGATGTCTTCTTGAAGTAACTGTGCCCATTCTGCTCTTAGAAGCTCTCTGAATTTAAAATTATCGTGGATGTGATCCATATATGGAGTAATTCTTCTCTTAAGCATATCCCACACATGTTCAATCGAATTTGAGAAATTTATATCCGCTGGGTAACATCAGCTTGCCTGAAGCCAGCTTGGAGAAGTCCCACTGCACGATTTATCTCGTGGAGAGTTAAATGCTGTCGCTCCATTATTAAAAAAAGAATGCCACTACTTAAAAACATTGTAATTATTAATATAAACGTTTTAAATCGAATTAAAATGAAACATATGATCAACCTACGGATCATGTACTGAATAAAATTTGTCAAATTTGTATTTGTTTTATTTTGTTGCCATTAATGTTGCCATGTACATTACTTAAAATTTTTTCAGATTTCTAGTTTAAACCATCTGGGCTACAGGCTGTGGGACAATTTTTTTGCACAATTTTGGCAAAATCGCGTCAAAATAATATATTTTGCAAAAATATATTTTTTTTTTTCGTTAATTTACGTACGTAGGGCTTTCATTTGATACTCTACTCAAAATTTAAAAAAAAAATTTTTTTTTTCGTTGAGCACATATTTGTGTATATTTTTAGGGGGATATGTTGTTAGATGTTTTAGTATCTTTCCTATGTGCGGGTCAAAGAGTTGTATAAACATGCCAAATTTCAAGTCTCTAGGTGTATCCGTTTGGCTACAATTTTTACCGAACAGACAGACAGACAGACAAACGACAAAATGACAGTATAAGGGTTTTTTGGTCTACCTAAAAAACCCTAAAAAAAGGTTTTGAATAAGAAAAGAATACTAGAAAAGTTGTCTTGAATGTACACAAGAAGTATGATATGTACATAAGAATGTACATAAGAATCATATGATATTTTATTAAACTATAAAAACCACAATAGATCTTAAACTAGACACCAAACTATGAAAATTAAGGGTCCAAATATTACACACAAAATACGCACTAGAAAAAATGTCTTGGATGTACATACTACATAAGAATCATATAGAAAACACGTAGTGTTTTGACCACGAACAAGATAACGCCCAGTAAAACCGATGAGTAAAATCCAATACGTTTTGGAAACAAGGTCAAGCTATGATTATTTTCTCTATAATCTCTATAAACTAAACACAATACCTCAAACTATTTCTTGTAGATATAGGCCTGTACCCGCGTATATCCCAATAAAATGGTTAAAACTGACGTACTGGTGAAACAAAGAGAAACTCTCAATTTTTAATCGTTTTTATTCATTCTTGCTTGTTCATGTCCGTTCCGGACTGTTGTTGTGCATTGTTTGTTTTCATTGAAGTTCGTTGTTTTTCTTGTACACTAGGTGTATACCCAGCTTTTGAGGACTGCAGTATATTAAGGTTAACTTTATTTGTGTACGTATATTAAAAAATGAAGTAAACGTTATTTATATACATATGTATGTAAATACTGTAAATTTGTTTAGCGTGTTATTAACTCTTTCGTATCTAAATGAGTTTTAAAACTAATAACATTTAATAACTACCTTTAAAATCGTATTGTCTAAAAACTTTTCATTTCAACATGAGTTTTTCTTTTAGAAAATTAAGTTAGAAGACATTCTCAGGTCTTAGGGTGTCACATCTTCATTTATGGACTTTCATTTTAGTCTAATTTATATTCATAACACTTCTTAACTTTGTTACTGTCGCTGACTTTCTAGTTTGAAGGGAAATACGGGATATACATTATTTTTCTGACTAGTCTTTCTCACTTTAAATATTTTAACGCTTCATTATATTTAAATAGACAACGTGGCGATTTTATGAGATATATGACGAATTTATTCATTTATAATGTTGATTCCTACTTTGGACCTTCCACATTAATATTAAGTTTTCTCATTAAAAAATGGAATTCATCGTTTTCGTATGTGTTTTAATAGAAAAGTAAGCGCCACAGAATACGAATTTCTTATACAAAACTAAAAATCTGAAATAAAATTAGTAACAAACTATTTATCAAGCTTTGCAGCGAATTATTATCTATCTAATAGGATGTTTTTAATTGTAAAACCCTTAATAAAGCGAAGAGCAAACCTGAAGTGAAAATGAGTCGGACATGTGGCAGGAATGGCTGATGGTGGATTCACTAGAAAAATCTTGAATGGATAACCCGAGATTACCATGTGAACCATATACCAAATTGACGAACGACAGGTTTGAAGGTGTAGTATGGAGTAGGCCGAGTCGTGGTTGAATTTAAAATCTCGAGATCGGCAAAAACGCATCTGGCAGGCACGTGTACGTATCACGTACACGTACACACATTGTACTGCGCAATGTCTCGAGTCTGCCGTTTAGCTTTCGCACGTGCCATGTTCTAAGTTCGCTCATCCAGACTCAGCCTACATAGGTACCGGACTACACACATAGATGTACGTGTGTTTCAAACTACACACCGAAAGAGTACTTTCGTCTATGCTACACACTACACAGCCACCAGCCTGGGGGTCTATTCTGTAACTTCTCGACAGTCACATGCACAGTATCATGTCACCTATGCACACCGCACTATCTTCGTAGACTGTCCTTTGTAATGTTTTGTATTCGGCATTATCGAAAATAGCGCCATTTTGAAATTTTGACATATTGTGATAGTCACAATAAATTTCAAACAGGGGGTTATTTTGAATAGAAATGCCAAAGTCTTACAAAATATTAATAATAATTACGCATATATATCGAATTCCTTCAAGAATGTTGACTGTAATATAACGTTGTCACTGGGATCAATGGAGAGGATTGCAGATTCTACTGGATAAAGTGCGTAAAACAGATTATTTAGATTAATTAAATTTTATTAGAAGTATCTTATATGTTTACTATAAATTAGTTAAAGAACACAAAAAAAATTATAAAAAATACCTAAATAATCTTTTCCTTAAATTACCGATCTGTCTTATCTTCCCCACTTCAACTACATCTACAAATTCATAAAACATATATTCCTGGGCCATAACTAAAACATTTTAAGTAAAAAGCAACAAAAATATATATTTCCATAAAAAAAAACACATTTTAAATCACACTAACCTACAAATATATTCAAACGTATCTAAACAACAAGTACAAATGTCAAAAAACAATATCGCTTTTCAAAGAGGACACGTTCGTAGGTCTCCTCTCAAGAGCGACACAACACTATTAAAAGAGCACTATCAATTAGTTACAGAATACCAACACGAGGTGTTGAAAATCGGAACTTTCAACAGGATACTGTAAAAACGATTGTCGAAAAGCTTACAGAATAGACTCCCTGAGCTCTGTGCTCATCCTCGTTCCGTTCAGTTCCATATCGAGTCATATTCTCCACTCGCTAGCATTGGTTCGTGAGTTCGCGTACTGAAGATTCGTTCGCTGCTTATTAAAAGATTCGGTCATATCAATTCACTGCAACGATTCGTTCTTTTGGAACGAATCGTTCGCGAACGACACATCTATAATGTGTATTAAAATACAGCGAATCTAGTAAAAAGGTTTAATTCTCGAAATGAACAAAATGTGATTTACATCGCTCTGACATTTATTCCTTCAAATGTAAAATAATCCGACCTTTTTATATTGTATAATAAAATTTTATTTATATATTTATTTATCTATTTTTTTCTTTTCGGAAAAAATCGTATCTATTTCGAATCGTAATTAATGTTTCATTTATCTGTGATTTTAATATTTCCACGAAATACTGCTATTCATTATTGTAAAAATATGTTTCCGTCTATGAGAGAGGTTTCTATTTTTATGTTGAATGGTGAGAGAGAAAAACCAATTTTAATTCGGTCCGCAGTTGATTTCCAGGAATTTAATAACGTACTTCATTAAACAAACTCGCCACTAATAGAATAACCAATAACAAAAAAAAAAATTCTGTATTATAAGAATGTTGCCCACCACTTTTACAGTATGGAAACTACACTGTATTTTAAATTTATAAATTATTGTCACATAATAATAAGTTACAAGCGCCTAGGAGGCGCATACGGGCAGATAAAGTAAGTTCCCCGTTTCTAGGCTTGCCGCACTATTTATATGAAAGACACGTGGTCGACGTTACGCTTTGAACGGTCCTGTTATCCCTGTATAAACAAGAAGACTGTTCAAAGACATATGTCCATGTCAAAATTGATCGTACTGATATATTTATTTGTCACGCATATACATATATATGAGTATGAGCATGTGTACCACAAAATGAAAGCACGATACTATATCGCTGCTTTTGATATTAAGTACTGAGGTTATTCTTCAAAAATAACGAATGCTCGTTTCTCTGCAGCAATTCGATGAGAATTCGAACACGATCGGCTTTGTTGTTGTCGGAAAGTTCGCGAGGCACTTATCCAACCAATTTCCACACCTTTCCAAACTTTTTTAGGCAGCAGACGATCGTGAATTGGTCGACATTGAAGTCTTCGTCCAGTAGCCGGGTTGTCATGCTTCGTCCTCTTCCACGGCTGACAAAAGTGCCTGATCGTCCGATGGCTGTCCTCCTCATCATCCTTAAGACTTGTGTCACCCGATTTGATCTTATGGGAACCATATTTCAACTTGTTTTTGCGAAAAAATGCCTTTACTTGCCTTTACCGAAAAGCTCGTTTAGATCGCGAAATAACTATGCCGGTTTCCATCCTTTCTCGAAGTGGTAGAGTATTATATGACGAACATGAATATGATTTTTGACACGAATTTTTTCACCAAAAACAGAAGAATATTTTTATAATTATTACATAAAACAAGCGTCATTTTTCAACTCAAAATAAAAACTCGCAGTGCTTTAGTAAAATTAAATATAGCGGTAATGAATAATCAAGGTTAAAAATTAGGTGCCAAAATCGTTGTAATCGCTTAAATTGCAATATTTTTTCTTAATTTGACTTGACTTCTCCTGGGAGAAGGGCCCTTTAAATACCCATAGCCTAGGGCTCTTACAATTCATAAGACGGTCCTGGGTGTGTACCCTCCACTACTACCCTTAATATCAGTCATATGGCCTTGATTGAACTTCTTTTAAAAATGGTAGATATACACATATAACTATTAGAAGAGAGTTTAAATGTGTGACATGGAAATCAATTTTGATTAGAATAAGGACGGTATTTATTTACGTAACGTTCAATTAATTTGAAACACTCTGTAGCTAATTTCGAAAATGTATTTTCCCAACCAAATAAACGTCAACTTAATCAAAAAACCCATGAAAGAGCAGTATTTATTTTATGTAATTAAATTTTTATTTACAACTTCAGAGTAAAAAACATTAATAATTAATGATTTTTATACACTCTATATACTGAAATACCAGTTAAAAACCACAATTTTAGCACCCGCGGCAGGGGTTGAATTCTTGAGAATGTTGCCTTTGTAATTTTATTCCTCTATTAGCTAAGAAAAAGGTGTAATTAATTAATAATAAACTTTTTAGTTTGCTACAAACAGGAATTATATTACTGAATTTCTTCAATCAGTAAATTAAAAACTAAGTAATAAAAATAAATCAAATTCATTATGTGTTAAAGGGACTAATGGTACACTAAAAATGATCTTTTAGTGTACCATGATGTCCCTCGCGTTTCGTGTTAATTGTTCACTTTTTTTTTGGTTTAATTTAGTGTATTTCATAGAAATAACACTATCTGAATAAATGAATATTTACACGGTGATTCGGTTAAAAATAGTGAACTTTTTACTTCTTTAAATGATAATTTTAACACTAAAATTTTAACCAAATTGAGAATGAACTTATGAATTTTTTGCTGGGTAAAGTTATTCATGTCTGTCTGTCTGTCTGTCTGCAGGGTAGAAATTGTAGTCAATGGATGAACATAGAAAGTTGAAATCTAGCATGCTTCTACAAATCTTTGACCCACATATAGGAAAACTATAGGGAATTTAAAAAACACATCGCGAGATAAATATAAACAAATATGTATTTAATGAAAAATAAATATTTTTTTAAAATTGTGACGGATATCAAATGAAATCTCCTAATGCGTGGATAAACTAGCAAATTTTTGTTTTTTTAATTTTTTTGGCGGTGTCCCTGTTTTTCTTCCTATTCTCATTCTGGCTTCCCTCTCCGATCTCCTTCCTTCTTGCCTCCAGTTCGCCCATCTTTCTCCCTTGCCTTCCTCACTCATCAGTTCCTTTATCACTTCCTTCCAGACTGCCATCTCTCTGCATTTCTTAGCTAAATGCTCCAAGGTTTCCTCTTTTTTCTTACACATTCTACAGAGCTTGTCCTCTGGCTTTGCCCAGTACCTTTTGTACCTCTTTTCGTTGCCGCATCTTTACCTCGCTATCCTCCTGACTCTACCCTCTGATCTTCCTCATTACCCCTTCAAGTATCTCGGTATTCCAATCATTCGTATCTCTTTATATCTTTTCACACACCGCGATTTATATATTCTGTCTGTTCTTTTCTGCTCCTGTACCTTTTTATCCCGCATTGCTAATTCTTCTACTATATCTGTTCCTCCGTTTCTTTATCTCTCTGCTTCTCTTATGTCCATTCCACACCTCCTAAAGTACTCTTTTCTTGTCAATGCAGCCTGTCTAATATACCTAGATTTTATGAACTTTCAAAACTTATTCAAAGCCAAGGTTCTAATTAACAATATTAAATTAGTACTAATTTTCGTTTAATAAAATCTATTTATTATACAATTCAATTTATATTATTCAACTTGATCCAATTTTTGTTTAATTTTTGTGTTACCTTGTTTACTCCCTTTGTGTCGCGACATGAACATAGTTTCCTAATTTGAGTCGCAGCTCAAAAAGGCTAAGAACCCCTGGCATATTTATTTATTCGTATTTGTGACGCTAGTCTGAATAAGATACAGTATTTTGCATGTGTCCTTGATAGCTTTTGTTTGCAATACTCATCTACTTTTTGTGGATAACTACAACTGCAAAAAGTTGTCGACGTAAAAGAGAAAATAAATCATAAAGAATATATAGTACCTAGACAAAATATTATAACCACTTACAAAAACAACTGTTTATTAAAAATGCCGACATATAATCATATGCTACTTTATTTATTTCTTGTATTTATCGTGTATTTATTAAAAGATATGTTATTTTAAACATCTTGAACTCTGTATTTTTATTCTGAGACTGATTTGCAACAACAAAAAGTACCGATTTTGTCCTGGACAGGTAACTCGCCGGATGTCAATCCTATCGAAAATGTTTGGAACCTCCTAAAAAGACTTGTTTATGATTTAAATAATACTAATAAACAAGTTAATAGATAATAATAAAAAAGTATGGCATGGCTCTCCAGAAATGAAAATTGTATTAGGGCATGTATTGAGAGTATACCTCCAAGGATTGCGGCAATAATAAAAGCAAAGGGGAGCAACACAAAATATTAAATAACATTTTATAAATGTACTAAAATAATTTGAAATAATAAAATACAAAATAAAAATAAAATTGGTGTATTACTATTTTGTTGATTTTGTGTAAAACAATGATTTTTTAAAACATCATAAGTGGTTATAATATTTTGTCTAGGTACTATGTAAAACAAAATTTTATGCTGACCATATAATTTTTTAAGTCAATTATAAACTTTTTTACATATTATAGTTATTTTATGTAGTAGTGTTCATAATCAAAACCGAATAAAGGGAAACTTAAATTTTTATATGTAAACAAAATTTTAATAACCCATGAATAGCAGATTAATTACTTTTCATAATTACTTCCAATTTATTGTGTGTAATTTTAATTTTTATAGTCTCTCAATAACAATATCACACAAAATTATATTTCAAAATAATATTAGAATAATAGATAACAATAGAAAATAATATTATTTTGGGTTGATTCATTTTTATTTTTCAACATAGATTTTAAGCTCGATTCACTTTGCTCAGCGTGTCTCCAACTTTTTCAAGCCATCCAACAAATAAGATTCCGAAAGGCTTTAAAATGTCACGAGGAGTGCCTACGGAGACGATCTTCAGGTCACAATCGTCGCGAGATAAGGTAGAGGTAGTGCAATCTCCCTTAATCTCACTCGTGAGCACTTAACCCTAGCTAGCCCAGTTTCGGGTTCCCTATGTCGATTTGGTTTGAAGAACCATGTTTCACTAAACGCTCTGAAATAGAATGGTGACAGGGCAATGATGATGATCATTGATGACACTAGAATGCGGTTTTATGTGTTTTATTGAAACATAAGATAGAATTGTGAATGTAAAAATAAGATTACGAACATAGAAAAAATATAGACATAAAAATAGATATAACAAATAACAACAAAAAACGCAGAGTTAGGATTGTGAAAGAATTAAGGATGGATAAAAATAATGGAATATGAGGAATGACGGGCGTCGTTCCTAGCGACGGCGTTCACATGGCGGCGGGCGTCGATGCGATGATGATAGTGATGTGTCGGGGCTCGAACGTTGGTTAGAAGGAGCCCAAACATGGTTCTTAAAGTTGCGGTGACTAACGTTGGAGTGGTGACCATCTCAGCGGTGACTAACATCGGAGTGGTGACCATCTCAGCGTTGAGTAACGTGGACGTTGTACGGTATATTCCGGCCATGCTAGCTGGAATAACATGTATGCATCTTGCCGAGAAAGCAGGATGGACGTAGTGGACCTTGCCGTGATAGCAGGGTCGGTGTCGCTGTTGAAATCTTGCCGGATAGCAGAATCTGTTGAACTAGTCTTGCCAAGAGAGCAGGGCTAGTGAAGTGACTAGTCTGCCAAGATAGCAGTCTGGTTGTAGAAGTGATCAGGTCGCCAATGAGCGAGTGACTGATATTGTGATCATCTTGCCAAGAAGCGATCTGGTGACGATTTGGGTTTTGATAGCTATATTTATACGGAAATATTGGAGTCAAAATAGGAAGGAGAATGGTTTGGCCAATGGAAACATGACACGTGTTAAGTCCCGCCTATTCTCGCACTTTTCTACGGTTCCGCGGGCAAAGCGCTAAAATATCGCGAATTATTATGATTCGCGGTTCTCAACCGATGGCGAATGTCATGAAAAATCTAACGGTACGCAATAGTGCGCGATGTGAAGCACCGGACGCGTGCTAGCGGCGGTAACAAAAATAGGCATCTTTTTCTACGATAACCTGCTCGTTCGACGTGAATTTCTTTCCGGCGAGCCATTTCTTCATGTTTGGAAAAAGGAAAAGGTCGCTAGGGGCCAAATCTGGTGGATGCGGCAACAATTTGAAGCGCAATTCATGCATTTTCGCTATCAACCATGCGATTGCGTTTGTTTTCCACTTTTGCCGTGTTTGATATCGGCAAGATGAGCGCCGCACTCATCTTGCCGATATCTTTTTCATACCCAATTTTTCGTGCAAAATTGAAACCACTGAGCCATGTGACATGCCTGTGGCCTCAACAAGTTCGCGCATTTTGACTCTTCGGTCACTCAAGACCGTATCGTGGATTTTGTCAATCTTTTCTGGCGTATTCACCTCAAGTGGACGTAACGAACGATGTTCATCACTAGTGGATGTACGACCACGCTTAAACTCATTTACCCAATTGTAAAAAATAAAGTTTTAAACGCTGGTTCAGATGTGCCATGAACTTCATCCAACTCAGATTTTATTTCTTGTGTTTTGGCTTTCAAAAGAAAGTGTATAATCACTGCCCGAAACTCTATTTTTCCCATTGTTCCAAAATAACAAAAGTTGTTTACTTCAATCGACTGTAAAATTGAAACACGCGATGGATATGGCTGAAAATTTAACAGCAGTCTATTGACAGATGGCACTTTTCAGAAACAAACTTGTTTCGATACTACTAGCGCCATCTTTTAGATTTTGTAAGGACTTATTGACCCACGTATTAATTTTCACGTCAACTAAAAGACACCCAATACATTATTTGTGGTGTTTGATAAAACAACCATTTTCAATTTAGTATTATGATAAATTTTGATACAAAAAAATCTGTGAAAAATATGCCAAAGAGAAACATCTACCGGCAAATAAAAATATTTTCTACCATATTTTTCATGCTTTAGTTTACAAACAAATTTTTGAAACGATATTTTGCAGAAAAATATTTTTGTATTTTGACGAGAGATTTCATAAGTTTATAGTTTGATTATTAAAGTCTGACCATCTGATACATGAGTGAAGGTATAGGGTTTCCTGGTCATACCTATAAAACCATAAAAACGTACTAAGTACTTGTATCTCGGCTAGTATTATTATTAACTTAATTTTATTAAAAACCATTCAACAATCATTGCGCATGCCATCTAATTAGTAAAAATACCGTATATCTGTTATGAAATTAAAAATAATACCTATAAATTTTCAGTTGTTATTTTTTTAAATAATTATTTATAATAGTAATTTTTTATGTTTTCTCGTCCATTAAAACATCCATTTTATTTTTAAAATTGGATTATCTATATCCATTATAAATATGAAGTAATTACGAATATAAATGGATATGTTTTTAAATTAATATGTTTATGTTACATTACGATTTTTTTATTTGTAATTTGCATTATTTATTAAAGTATTAACAAGTAGGTTAGAGTAATTTGTTTATTGGACACTAGGTCGAACAAGAATAGCAGAAATGTTTCTGCTTGGTGATAAAAACTACAGAACGTTCTACTAAATCATAAGTAATTTAATTTAATTTAGCTTAAGCTGCATTCACAGTTGTGGAAAAAATTAATAAACCGTTTTAACGTTTGATAATAACGTTCACAGCTTTGAAATTTAATGCGTAACGAATGTTGTGACCTCTCTGCATTCAAATTAGTGGTCCATATCCGTATCCGTATCCGCGGATGATCTGTAAAAAAAAAACCGTATTCGGGTCCGTATCCGTTTCTCCAAGGCGGATCTTAAACGGATCTCGTATAGATACATCTGAATTAGTTATAATATAAGCTTGCGTCTAGAAATGCTCAAGGAGGTGTAAATTTTACTCTGATGTTTAAATTCATATTTAGTGAAGCATTACATTACTTACCAGTGGTTTTAGAACAGTCTAGTATACATTAAATATTGGAGTAAAATTAATCAAATACAATGAGCGAGTGATTTTGAACTCAACTAAATGGTGTGTCTGGGTATGAACATGTAGAAAGATTGTTTCCGGTGCTTATAAACAGGCGTTTAGTTAGATATGCTGTTGTCGGCGCTTGTTAACACCGTTTAGTGAACACGTAGAAACATTATTACCAGTGCCTGTTTATCAAAATTTTTTCATCAAAAAATAGCCTCATTTATAATAAATGTTTCTGTAGTTGTTTGCGGGAGTTCTACTAATACAAGCCACTTATGCAGACTATACGTTGGAAAGCAAATTCATAACAAAATAATAAAATTAATTCTGCCAATAAGTAATTGTAAATGTCGGTAATTCACAAGATCAAAGAAATTTTATTAATAACTATCAAAAAGATCAATAAAATATAAGAAAACTGACTGTCAGCTTCTTGTAAGCTGATAAATAATGTTTCAAAGATTCCTGTTACTCATCGGCGTATGTTTCAAGCGCCAACAAACGTTCTACGTGCCCGGGTATAACTGAAAGTAAAGCAATATTTATTCTCGCTGGTAACAATCTCGTAACAATTTTTCTACGTGTTCGTACCCTAATTTTGCATGCTTTGGTTTGAAGAAACAGCACGACACATATAACTATCGCTTCAAGTTTACTCGTTTTTCTACTGCAATGCAAGATCCGTATCCGTATCCTCATCCGCAGATCTGGCTTTTATGTGATCCGGCACATCACTAATTCAAACTATGAAGGCGTAAATGCATTTTTGTGACTTTTTCCGAGCCCATCATCGGCGAAACCGTCGTTTCTTACTATATTTTTCCGTAAAATTGTATCCGCAACTACAGCAATTCTTTTACGTTACACTATTTCCGATTTTTGTTGAAATTTGTGCGACAGCATTTTGTTAGGTTATGTAAAGTGAAATAACTAATGCGTGTTGATATACCGTATTAGCCAGAATATAACGCGATATTTTTTGACCAATTATTTTCTGTGAAAAAATTGACTCGCGCTAAATTCGTGGTCTAGGTAATGGTCTAGGAAATATAAACAACCCTTCTTATTAGTACGCCTATGCCTCCGCTCCACCATAAGAAAGGTTCAAAAACGGTCTTTGAAAGTTATTGAAGTCAACTGGTTACGATAAATCCAAAATTACTGTTATGCTTGCCGTTACTGCTGATAGACAGACGCTTCAACCTTACGATATATTAAAACGTAAAGAAAAGCTGCATCCAGGAATAATTTTTCGGGCCCAAGAAAAAGGTTAGATGACAGAGGAATTGGTATCAGACTGGTTAAATGTGATATGCGGAAAACGGCCAGGTTCTCTGAGAAAACATTAATTCGTCAGGTATTAAAGAAAAAATTCAGGTATTTAATTCCGATAATACCAGGTGTTATAACACTTCAGTTGCAAGTCTTGGATGTGGTGGTTAATATACCATTTAAAGACAACTTACAAAAAGAATACAACAATTGAGTATTAGCGGGAAATCACCCATTGACACCTTCGGGAAAAACAAAGAAATCCTCAGTCTCACTTTTAGGAGAATGGATTGCGACCGCCTGGCACAAGATCGAACCTGTATCGATAGCAGTAGCGGACTAAGGAAAATCGAGGCTTAGAGCAAGGTTCTCATTGCGAGCCTACTAGTCCAAAAAATCATAAAAGAATTGAAAAAATCCATAATAAAACCGTCTTACGGGTCTAAAAAGAATAAGGGCCATAGGCAGTTGCCTAGCAGTTGCAATGATGGTTTTAAGAAATGCTGCGTTTCAAATAATTTAAATGGGTCTGAAGATGACATTTTGTGGGAGACTGAAAGCGAGCATACTAACGCTACCGATGCAATTTTCGGATAACTTTTTTTTTCAAAATATCTTTTGGTGTCGCGTTATATTCGGGCTAATACGGTATTACATTAAAACAGTGTATTAATAGCGACTTCGGGTATTCGTTCAGCGTTCGCTGTAGCGTTGGTGCAGCGTAGGTGCAGAGTATGTGCAGTGTAGGTGTGGGGTGATAATAGAAATTACCAGGAAGCGTATATGCGTCAAATCCGAACGATGTCACAAATGTTGCTAATGTTTCGTTGTGTCACGTGTTCCTATGTGCACGGTTCTCACCGCGTGTGGACACGTAGGTTGGTATGATGTTTCCATAGTATGTTTCCACCTTAAGTAATATTGAAACTTGACCATGACGAAATGTTACTATTGCGCATTTGACATTACATAAATAAATAGTTGTTTGATAAACCTTTCAGAGTGACTCTCGTACATGTATTATATTAGAATACATCTTAATTATAGTAAGAGTTATGTGGATGCTTCATATATGAGATTTTAATTGAAATATTCGATAGATGTCTTCATCCAGCATGTTTTGTGTCTGGAATGTTCTAGATTATTGACATTCCATTTTAACACATCAAATAGGGGATATTAATTAAATAGGTACATGGACCTCATTATTGGTTTCGTCCTCATTGCTGTCGGGAAATATGTATGATGCAACTTATTAACAGTTTGAAATGGCAATATATTAGTCAGAGGATAACAGAGAATCGAACCCAAATTAATTCGTTCCGGTTTACGGTTACGTTCCAAGTAAATGTTTTTCGTTCCAGTTTCGGTTTCGGTTCGTCTATAATTTTCTGTACCTCTAAAAATTTCGGTTCAGTTCCGATTTGGTTCTGGTTCGAATAACAAGTTAAAATCGAGTCTAACATCAAATATCTACCGGTATAAATTTTGGTTTCATTTTATTTACCAAATTCCTTTCTTATTCTTGTTTTTCAATTATAAAATTGAAAATATAAAAGAAATATAACTTAATTAAAATTTTTATCGTCCAAAACGATTTTTTTCTGCACGCCTAATGATCGAGTTTATGAGTGCAAGTTCCTTAAGAAGGCGATTCGTTCTCATCTGTTAACAATTTTTTATTATATTTTTAATATAAAAAAAGACATACACTACCTTAGTCATAAATACAAAAAATCCATAACATTATTAGACATAATTTAGCCATGAATTAAATAAATAATTAATTTTGTCAAAAACTGCAATATTTTCTAAAACCGAAATCTGATCAAAAAATCCTCTCTTATGTTTCCGGCTCAGATCAATATACATTATATTTTTTTAAGATTTTTAATTTAACCCCCCTGGGCAAAAATGCCGGGAAAAAAAATGGTTTATTTTTGACTAAAATCGGGTTAAAAGAAACGTATTTTTAAAAAAAATCTATTCTCCGTTCCTCAATATACGTTTTAAAAGCTTTCTTTTGATACCACACAATAATTTTTTTTAAATAATTTTTTTTTCAACGCCAAAAAAAAAATCGATATTTTTCGATAACCTAATTGATCAAAAATTCCTGTTGAGCTATTCCGGTTCCCATGTACATTATGTAGATTTTTTCAACCCCTCTGGAAGATAGGGTGGAGGACAAAAATTACTTTAAAAAAATTATTTTTCAAAAATAAAAATTTTCTTGTCTATCCACGCTTTAAGAGGTTTTATTTGATACCCCACTCACAATTTTAAAAAATATTTATTTTTTTATTTATTACATATTTGTTTATATTTACCTGGGGATGTATTTTTTTGTATTTTTCCTATATGTGTCAAAAACTTGTATAAGCAAATTTCACCAAATTTCAACTTTCTGACAAGTCGTTTGACTACAATCTCTACCGTACACACACACAGACAGACAGACAGACAAACAGACAGACACATGAGTGACGTTATAAGGGTTTTTTGGTAGTCATACCTACAAAAAGATAAATGATTACAAAACTTTTAATTAGATCTTCTTTAACAAATCAACTGATTTTATATGATCAAATTTGATCGAAGGATCAAATAAAATCGGTGAAACTTACCGATTTTTGTGTTTTATACCTTTATTACATCATGTTCCACAGTGAAATTTTGGGTACTTCTGTTTAAATATTGTATGCGCTTATTTGCTTAAAAGGAATTGTTTTTAAGGTGTAAGCAATATAATGCAGTTGCACAATCCTCAATAAAGACTTAATAAGCGAGTAAATGACGAAACAAGAAGGCAATATTGTTAGGATTTAACGTGTAGACAGCAGTAGCGAGGTCTCGCCTGGCGACCAGCCGCCAACAAACCGCAAATAAGATGAAATTGACGGAGCTCAGTTAAAAGCATACCACACCAAGTCTTAGTGGAATTAGAATTCCACTCTTAATTACAATCAGTAGACTTGCTTATCACTGTATTACAGAAATAAATTGTTTTATTTTTTACACAACATTTTATTTCATAGTTGCAGTTTGCAACATTTTGCATTTAGAGTGTGTTTTCTTAACTGTATTACTTGTCCATAAATTTTATTAATAAGAAATTAAATTAAAATTATCACCGAAATACTACGTTGCCGGTGTGGATACCCTTTCTGAAAAATGAGTGAAATATCACATTTGGCTGATAATTTGAGTTTTGAATATATTGTTATTGAAGTTACTTCATTGTTGAACTTACTCGGTACATCACCCTCAAAACTCAAGTTCTCCCACATAATGAGTTCTTTATCTGCGAGTGGTGTTGGATATGAAGTCACCGTGTCCGCTAGCTGGTTGCAATGATGCTTAGAATGTACTTAAGGTTTGTGGAATTAAAATCGAAAGTTTAACTAACCTACTTTAATAAACAATTACGGTTTACTATTTACATTATTTTTACACTAGACTCAACAATTATGATGATTAGTAAAGTTTTACCTCTATTTTTGGTTAGATTTTTAATTTAAGTGTATGTAGATGCAGAATGAATCGTTAATTTTTTTGTACTGTTTAAATAAGTTTCGTTATTTTGCAAACGTTGTTTTTTTTCAACTTTGTGCTTTTTGTAATTAACTCCATGCTTGTTTGGCACATTTTTGTGCTTCTTTGCTACATATTTGTGTTTTTTGACTATATTTTTTATGCTTTTTTGCCACATTTTTGTTCTTTTGTCCGATTTTTATGCTTTTTTATTTTTATTTTTGCTTATTTATCCGGTCTCTAAGGATGATACAGCTAATCCAAAATAGACCTACATTCACAAATACTAAAACACCTGGTAGGGCTTATAACACCAAATACTAATTTGTCTACTGGAAACCAAAATCCTCACTAGCAACACCGAAAACCATGTTTCTGTCAATGTTTTGGAATATTGTCCCTCCATCTTTTTAGCTATGCACTACCCTAACGTATATAGAAAATTACTGTGTTACTTGACTCGACCGAACATTCTAAATATGTTCCACGACATTTGAACATGCGACAGATGAACACAGGCACATTTTAACACACAACAAATGAACACTGCGACATATTATCACAACGACAGATGAAAAGCGTCAATTGAACAATTACATGTCTTATATGTATTTAACCCACGACTATCTAGCTGGAACTCCCCTTAAACTTGTCTTAAACTTATGGTTGTGAACATTTAACTACCCCTTAGGATTGCCCGATCTTGCCCGATTGCAAAAAAATTCATATAACACCCCTGGCCGTCTTGTATGTTTAAACATTTCAAATGACAAATTTATATTCTATAAATTTGTTCTTCACTAAGATCATCTTACTAAAAAAAAGATAATAACTGAAATTGTAATGTTTATTTTAAAGACATAGATTAATTTATTTCCATATATGGTCCGAATACATCCAATCTAATAATTTAACATTTTTAATCTAATATAATATTTACAATTTCTTGTCTTTGTTCATACTACGAGGGATAAAAAAAAAAAACTGTGTATTTTTACAAAATGAGACTTTTACTACTTCTCCACATAATCCCCACGAATATTAATACACTTGTCCCAACGATGAACTAGTTTTTTTCTACCTGATGCAAAGAAATCTTTGTCTTGTTGTTTGACTTCCTCGTTGTCGCTGAACTTTTTTCCCCGTAATGCCTTCTTGAGTGGACTAAATAAATGAAAATCAAAGGGAGCCAAATCTGGACTGTAGGGAGGATGAGGTAGTTTCTCCAAACTCATTTTTTCAATTGTTTCTTGGGTCAGCTTGGCGATATGAGGGCGAGCTGTTTCGGGACCCACTTTGCACTTGTTTTGCTGTACTTGAGCTTGTCAATGATAACTTGATGAACTGTGCCAACACTTACTGCAACTTTTTTTTGCTATATCTTCAACAGTAATACGTCGGTGTTCACGAATAATGTCGTTAATGCGAGGTTCGACCATTTTCGAACTGTTCTACCCACTTACATAAATTTACGCGATTCATACAACTTTCCACATACTGAAAAATCATCCGAGAAAAAATTTTAGCCAGTTTTTTACCTTCAGAAAGCAAAATCCGGATCACTGAACGTTGTTCAGTTCAACTAATGTGGAAACTTCAAGCGGACACGCAATCGTTAAATGCAATTTTGAGGTTATAAACAAAACAATTTTTATCCGTCAGGTGTACTCAGCTCATCCCAGTGATGCCAACCTAAAGTCATGAAAATACCAAACTCCTCCTACAAACCGTTTTTTTTTTTCTACCTCAATTTATCTCTTTAATTATTGAATGTCCCTTGAATTAGAGTTTCAAGTTATACTAGTATATAAGTTACTACTTATCTTAAGTGCCCTAATAAATAGATTATTTTCTGATCATTTAATGTTTATTAATATTTTACTCCAATTATACAATTATATAGAATTTAGTTATGAAATTTTATTTCTGATGCAATCTTAAATTACTTCCCTTACAACAGAAGGAACATTTCATTGGAACAGCGAATATTTGTTGTTTTTGTAAGCGTCAATTTAGCGAACTTTGACCTAGAAACATCATTGTTCAAAATTATATTATCCTCTGTAAAACAAAATGTGTTAAAACCATTTTTTCTGAAATATTTTTTTAGTATTTGACATACAAATTACTTATTTAAAACTGTTTTACATGAGCATGCCTCATTTAGAAAAATTATTTGCATACAAATGAAGTATTATATTTATGCACAAAAAAAAATAATGAATGCAGGGTTTAACAATATCACCTTATGAAGTGTTTTGTGTTTCAGGCAGTCTCTCGGTAACGGTACATTGTATTTTCCACCGTTCCGGGCGCAGGACTATCGTAAGGATGTCCACTCTACCGTGTATCGCTGTCGGGCATCTAATTTGGTCGGAACTATTCTCAGTAGGGATGTCAATGTTAGAGCAGGTAAGATTAGATTAAGTATATATTAATTATTTACATTCATTATCATTACATTATAAGTTTTGTAACTAAACCGATTTATGTAATAACACATTACAGTGTTGCCCAAAATGTTGCCACTGACTAACTCATAAAAGACATTTCATTACAGCAATATAGGCAACACTGTGGTATTATTTATTACGCTCTATGACGTCTTCTAATTTCCAGCATGTTGTCTATCTCAGTGTTTCCCAACCGCCGGTCTACGATTATATAATCAATTTTGCGAAATGTTTTCTTGTTCTTTTAATCTTCCAGATCCGTAATTTTTTTTTTTACGTTCTTTGCCGGTCCACGTTTGAAAATGGTCGGGATCTGCTACTAAGGCCATTTAGACTATTTAAGCCGATGCCTAAATAGAACATGAAAAATATATATAACTAGGTTATTACCCGTGAACAATGACGGATTTATAATATAAAAATTTCAATTGTTTGTATGTGTATTTAGTTTTATTTTTTAACGTATGTTCATTTGTCGCTGGTCACGGGACAAGATATCACCAGTTAGCCAATCACGGGAGAGGGTGTCACTTGTCAGCCAATCAAGAGACAGGGTGTCCCCAGTTAGCCAATCACGAGAACCTTAGGAAAAATTGACGTCATAATGTTACCGACACTACATAACAGACACTTGCTAATTATATAGTTAGATTACTTATTCATAAACTTTTTATGATGGGAAAACGATTCATTTTTACTCAGTACATTATATTTATAATGTTAAAACTAAAAATAATTTGAGACGTTTATTTATGACTACGAAACCCTAGACATTTCTGTATATAATTATATTAGTAAATTCTTAGAAAATAAATCTGCGAAATATTGTTCATATCGGTCAAAGGGTATAACAGTGTCTAAACTTTATTTTTTATGCCTACTAAACCCTGGATATTTCTATATATAATTATATTCGTAAATTCTTAGAAAATAAATCTACAAAATATTGTTCATATCGGTTAAAGGATACAGGCGTGTCTAGATTTTCTCGTTTATGACTACGAAATCCTAAACATTTCTATATGTAATTTTATCCGCAGTTTCTTAGAGAATAAATCTGCAAAATATTGTTCATATCGGTAAAAGCATACAGGAGTATCTAGAGTTTCTTGTTTATGCCTACGAAACCCTATACATTTCTATATGTTATTTTATTCGCAGTTTATTAAAGAATAAATCTGCAAAATATTGTTAATATCAGTCAAAGGATATAGGAGTATCTAGAGTTTCTTGTTTATGCCTACGAAATCCTACACATTTCTATACGTAATTATATTCGTAAATTCTTAGAGAACAAATCTGCAAAATATCTGTCAGTCAAGAGACAGGGTGTTCCCAGTTAGCCAATCACGTGAACCTTAGGAAAAATGACGTCACAGTGTTACCCAGATCACAAAAACACACTAGCTAATTATATATGTACGATTACATGGATAAAAAAGACCAAATTTCAATATGAAATAATTTACATTTTTAATTTTGAGGTTTGCTATGAAAAATAAAGATGCAAATATAATTTAATTTTTACCGACCGCCAACATATATAAACGAAGTATTGTGATCATACCAATTTAGACATTTCGAGATTTCGATGGATCTCCACGAATTGAGGTCCCTACATAACGTTTTGACTATTTTTAGCATGATGTCTGTCTGTCTGTCTGCCTGCATGTCTGTCTGTCTGTCTGTCTGTCTGTCTGTCTGTCTGTCTGTCTGTCTGTCCGTGTCGGTCCGTGTCGGTCTGTCCGTCCGTCCGTCCGTCTGTCCGTCTGTCTGTCGGTCCGTGTACACGTGCAGAGCAAATGCGGCTAAAAGAATTTTTATGAAACTTCATATTTAAGCTTTTGACATCAATGGCACGAGTTGATCAGCTTTTGGTAAAAATCGGATTACTAGAAATGGGAGTTGACTCGTTTCGGTTTTAATATAACAGTATTAAAATAAAATAAGATAAAATATAAAAATATTTCAAAAAGATTTATTTAATAAAAGTTGCTATAAAAGCAATAACTAACAACTTTTATTTGAGACATTTTTTGATAAAGCAGCATAAATGAAACAAGTACTTTGTGATGGCGGTCGGTCCTGTGGTGGCCACAGCTGATTTTTTTTATAAGCGGTTTGAAATGTTGAGGTGGTAGACAAAATATATCAACAATTTCAAGTAACTCATTAAAACTTCTAGCTGGTCTAGTTAATATTAAATTTTGTCCATATATTGTGTTACTACTATCTAGATGTAAAAGTTGATTGCCACTATTCGAAACTTAAACAATTTCAGTACATCAGGTGCATCAATAACCTGTCAAGATTTTATGTGTAAAACAAAGTTGAGACTTGTTTAATCTAATGTAGAGATTTTGAAAGTTTAACATTGATAATCTATCAAAATAAGAATATTCATTTTAATTTTTTTTTTCAATGTATAAAATCATACAATACAGTAATATTCAACGTTACTGCATACAACAGAATTAAGGATGGTTTCCATTTGACGTAGACGTAAAAGGAAGAAACGATTATTTAAAAAAAAAAACTGTACTAAGTACGGGATCCTGAGCTAGTAATATATAAATAAAGCTTACCTATCTTCTCATTTTTAAGGTTTTGTAGATATGACCACCAAAAAACTCATATAACTCATATGTCTCTCTGTCTGTACGGTAGAAATTGTAGCCAAACGGCTTAACATAGAAAGTTGAAACTTGGTATGCTTAATACCCATATATAGGAAAAATACTGAAAGTTTAAAAAAATACATCCCGAGGTAAATATATAACAATTTTTTATTTAATATATATATATATTTTTTTAAACTATGAATGGTATTCCATATGAAACCTCTTAGTGCGTGGATCAACAAGCAAATTTTTATTTTTGAAAAATCATTGTTTATGGGATTTTTGCCAAAAATACGTCAAAAATTGTTGCCCCACCCTATCTCTCAGAGGGGTTAGTCTGAAAATCTGAAAAAATTTAAATTAAAAATATAAAAAAAAAAATAACAGTTGAGGACCGAGTTTTGAACACCACACTACACTATACACTGTAGAGTGTAGTGTGTAGTGTTCAGTTATATTATTATATGTTGTGATTCAACCTATTGTTTTAATTACTTTAGATTTTTGTTTTTAAGGTGTCAAAGATGAATATTCATTTACAGTAATGAAATGCTTATAAATCAATTAACACATTGTTAATAGAACAAATATTCGTAAACATCCAATATTATGTTGACTTCTTACACTTATTAAATACCTATAAAACCCTGAAATGCATAAAAATTCACACTTCACACCAATTTTTTTGTTTTGACAGAGGCCCGCAGTTTGTCCTTGCATCGGGTCCCGAACTTACTATAGAGCGTTCAAATGTGAGTTTGCAGTATAGCTCTTATGGCAAATGGGAATGGTGTTGCCAAATGTTGTAAAAGTGTCAAATGTGTCAATTATAATAATATGAAAAACTCGTATGATTTACAAAAATCAACTCTTATAAAACTCAAAATAACACTCAACAAAAAAAAATTGCCATTTGTAGAATACTGCGTCTTCACAGATCAGCGCGTTTTAGAGCTGGCAACGTCGACAAGCAAGAAAAGGATAGCTTCATTGTGTAAACCCATTAGAGAGTATGAAAAAGAACTACTCCATATGCCCTGTACTACAAACTCACCTTTGAACGTACTATAGAACCGGCCCTATGTGGTAGCATAGCTATAAATGATGACGTACGCTTATGTCATTGTGTGTCAGTTATACCTAACATACTGACTTCCTACTGACAAGTGACATGCTCAAATACGCTAACTGGTAGCCAAATTATTGTACTAAATTCCGCAGTACAGTTTGAGCTTATTATGTATATTTTAGTATTGAATTTTTGTTACAATGTTGGTAGAAGTTGTGAAAATTTATAAGGGCAGAACAAATTGTAGTGTTTTTAGCTGCCATTCAAGAAAGGAAAAAAATATGTATCTTTTTTTTAACTTTTCTAAGAAAAATTTAATATTATCTCCAAATTTTCGCGGGAGGATTCTCTTAAACACCTAGATACATGTGTAGCGCTGAAAAATTCAAGAATGCTGCAAATATTTACTCCCATTTTAATAAAATAAAAACGTATTGTGCTTCAATCAACCTGTTCGCTATGTGCAAATTGAAGACCAAATAATACTGTCATATCATATTTACGCAGTCTAGTGGTCAAATATTGTACTAGGCGCTCTAGTACTGTTTGAACCTATTACATATGTTCTAGTGTTGAATTTTTGTTAGAATGTCGATAGAAGTTGTGAAAAACTATAAAAGTAGAACAAATTGTAGTGTTTTTGGCTGTCATTCAAGACAGGACAAAGATAGTTATCTTAGAATTTTTCTTTTCTTAAGAAAAATGGAGGGAAAGTTAATATTAAGTCCAGATTGGGAAAGATTTGGTTATGGACAGAAGGAAGGCATGGGAATATATTTTGAGTTAAAAAGTAACTGATACTATGCGAGTTTGTTCATTACATTTGTCGCAGAAAAACAAAACTGCACTAATACGTTTGCACCTGCAATTTGCATATTAAACTTTTAGCTGCTTCTGTCCAACTGAAACTAATTTTATTGCATGAGGCAATGAACATAATGCACTTGTTTACAAACAGAATCCATATATTGTAAATTCAGATGATCGACACTCAGATGTACCACATAAAATTACATGCCTAGCATTTAACACCTGCTCAACTACAAATTACATAATAAATCTACTGAAATTAAACTTTATATAGCGCAAATAGCCTTTGTTGCTGTGCGCCAAAATTTTAGCTAACTAACTTAAACTTTATATACTGTAATTTGATGCCCACCTTCTGTTATACACCTCGATACATGAGTAGCGTTTAAAAATTTTAAATTTTCGCAAATATTTACTCGCATTTTCATAAAATAAAAATGTACTGTGCTTAAATTGTTTCACTGATTTATAATTAGCACTGTGGACCATTTTTTTAGCCCTTTCGGTACGGCAGGGTCAATAATGTTATTGATACAGATAGTTTTATAATAGAATTCTGAAAAATTTTAACGTGTTGAAAATTTCTTAATCAGTCCCTGTGAGTGCAGATGAAAATTCCTTTGCATCTTGAGTCTGTAATTTAATTACCTTAGTTGTTTTTGTGTCGTGCATTAAAGTGAATAATATATACAGTATGTATAATTCAGTACGGTGCATGTATGTATGTTGTATATACCGTTCACACTATACGATATAAGGAAACATGTGCAACTTAAAACAACCCCTAGACTTCAACTAAGAAACTGACTTCATATTTAATTACAAAGACCTGTTTTTGATACGTTGTTTTTGTCTCACTAATCCTGTAATGAATATAAATAATATATAATATATAGAACATATGAAGGTTTACATTATTCATACGTGCATGTGAACAAAATAATTTTGCTCTCAACTTTTTTATTTTAGTTGAAAATTAAAAAAAAAAAAAAAAAAACTGATAAGGATAAAAGTGTGGAATTGTTATGTCTGCAGGATTTTAAATTAAAAAAATATCAGTGTTAGTGTTTTTAAATGATTTTGTATTTGGACTGATATGATGTTGACTGTTCGGAGATATTATTTTTAAGACCAAAAAAATTTTATTATGCAGGGATATAAAAATTTTACACCGTTGAAAAGAGAATAAAATCTCTATAATATTGTGTTAACTAATATGTGTAGTGTAATTTGCAAAATAGTTATTAACTGCCGTGCATGTTACAAAACAAATGAAAATTGCCTAGCCTGTAGATTGTTACTAATTTTATTTCAGATATTGTTAGTTTTGTATAAGAAACTTGTAATCTATGAGGATTACACGAGGGTTACCTTTTATGTTGTTACAAACGACCACTAGATGGTACTATTGAAATGTTTCATTACCATATTCGTAAAATTTTACATTTGTTATTGTGAAATCAGTGGCAGCTTATAAATTGCCCAAGTAGACAGCGAGCATTAAAAAAAGGTTTATGAAAGAATGAATATTACTCGTGAAGGTTTTCGTTGAATGATTTTTTACGATTTTAGTCCTGACTCAACAACAATGCATATATTCGATTCGTTCAACTTTTGGCAATGAAGCACCATCAGAAAAGAATGATTACAAATGGTTTGCAGAATTTCGTCGTTGTCGTGCGTCGGTCAGTGATGGATCTCGTGAAGATCGACCAAAATCGGTTGTGATTCAAAAAAACATCGATGCTGTGCGCAAAATGATTGAAGAAGATCGGCATGTGACTTACCGTGAGATAGAGGCTTTCTTTGGCATATCGCAGATTGCAATACATTCGATGAACATTTAACTGTGAAAAAGATCTGTCCCCGATGGATTCCGCATAATTTGACCGAAGCTCAAAAAAGGCACAAATCCAGTTAATTGAAATACTAATGGTAAACGTAAATAGAATTATTTTAATTTGTGATTGAATTTTCGTGTACTTTGTAATATTTCACATTGAACGTCAACTTCTTTTATTTGACACCATACAAAATACAAATCTACAAACATCAAACATGCGAGAAGTGAGGTTTCCTGAGTTTCACGTGAAATACACGCTTTTGACTCTTGTTTCTTCGGTTGTACTGGACGTGTTGCAACCATTCCTTTAGAGCAGCGTTTCCAAACCTGTGGTACGCGAGTTGCTGGTTGGTGGTACACGAAAAATAGTCAATAATGGCGGACATAAAAAATAAAAAAAAAATTAAATCATCAAAATATCATAGAAACGTTTTTTCCTACAATTCATAAAAATATGTACAGAGAAAAATATGTGTAGAGAAAGTATGATTAAGAAATTAGATTTTTGGAAACAGTGAATCGAAAACAATCAACCGGAAGTATTCGAAACTCTACATATTTTTTTTTTTTGAAAATAAGGTTAGTCTGTCTCAAGATATACGAGAAAATATAATAGCACATTTAACAGGATTAAAATTGTCTTTCATGGAGTATTTTCCAAAACCCGAAAACACAAATGATGATTGGATTTCAAACCCCTTCTATGAAGAAAATTTGGAAAAAGCTACATCATTATCAGTAAAATATAAAGAAAATTTAATACAATTATCATGTGACATAACTTTACAAGTAGAATTCAATCGACAAAATCTAATCAATTTTTGGTTAAACATTGATAAAGAATATGAACAACTTTCTGAGAAATCTCTTAAATTATTATTACCGTTTACTAGTACGGAATTAGAAGAAAGAGCTTTTTCTTCATATATTTTTAAAAAAAATAAGTATCGAAACAGATTGAACGCAGCTGTAGACTTAAGGGTATACCTCGCATCTTTTGAACCAAATTTCAAAAAATTATGTTCTTCGAAACAGGCACAATGATCTCATTAAATTTATTTTATAAAAATATTTGATTATAATAATAATGATTATAATAATAAAAATATTGAAAATATATTAATTGATTTTTTATAATTCTGTGTTTTTATTATACCTTTTATTAGTACACGAAATATGACAAAATAGTAGAATCTACTATTTTGTCATATTTTGTTTCTATCTACTATTATATCTACTAAGTAAATAAATAAACAAAATATAATCATTTTTACGAAGTGGTACAATTTAGCGTGATGTACTACCAAGTGGTACGCGAGCCAAAAAAGGTTGGGAAACGCTGCTTTAGAGGATCAGATTATTTGAAGGAGAAAAATATCGAATTAATGTCTCATTGCCCGTATTCACCTGAATTATTTCCTAACGATTTTTTTTTTTTTTTGTTGCCCAACGTCAAACAAATAATGCGTGGACAGCGATTTTCATCACATCAAGAACTGTTGAAGACTTCGAAAACCATGTTTTTGAGATACCAACGAGTGGAAAAAATGTTTCGAGAATTGGTTTGAACGCATATAAAAGTGTATAAATCTTAAAGACAAATATTTTGAAAAACAATAAAACAGTTTGTTCCAAAACATTTATTTCTTTCTTAGTTTTTGTAAAAACTTAAAAGGTAATCCTCTTATGTATCATTTTCAACTACATTTTTTATTTTCTATTCGTCTACTTTAAAATATCTATCTCATTAAAATAAAATTATTATAATTGACAACTTTGTGCACAATAGGATTTAGTTTTTTGCTCACATAGAACAATATAATTTAATACAACGATTTAAAGTGCAAAAAAACTTAATACATTAATTTTATTAAGCTACAATTAGTGATGAGCTGAAATTGGGTCGGTGCTATTAAAGTAAGCCGTTTGTTTTTGCAGATTTTACGAGATAGTTTAATATATATTTTCAGAGATTTTAATTAAATTATTTACCAAATATCTACTTTTTAACACATACTTTTAAATTTGTGAAAACTTTTGAAAAGTTATACAAAATAGACTTTTTAGGAAGAGGACCAATTCAATTTTTTTTTAAATAAATGGCAGACAGAAAACTAACTTGAACTCGGCTGATTACTTGACACATCGATACTGTTACAATACATTACAATCTATCTACATTACAAACATTGTATAGTAACAGTCTGGCCAATGGTGACAGCTCCGCCATTAGGAGTCCAAATAAATATTGGAAAAAAGTGAATTTTGAAATCAACTTTAGCTTCGTAAAATGTATTATCGTTCTTATAATTCTGTTCTTAGATTTTAACTACCTAAGGTCTGTTCGTTTGTGTTGCCCAACCTACACTGAACTACACCACAGCTTCCCCCACCAATGCTATCTTATATAGTGACGTCAGCTGCTCTTGTCCTGGACAAGTCTGGTGCAACACAAACGAACAAACCTCTAATTACCTAAATTGATCACGGACAGTAAATAGTCCGTCTTTGTAATTTTGAGCAAGATTTGTTAATGATGACATTATGTTAGGTTATGTAAAGGCATTCGATAACTACGGTGTCACTGATAGAATGCGATAGCCAATGTGTTTGTATGTCTGTCTCATTAAAACATCTCACTAGCTATAAGTTTAGAAAATTATGCACAATCCACAACAAACAGCGTATTAAATTTGGAGGTCTGAACGGTTTCACGTCTTATCATATGACAAACTTCTGGTGACAGTGAACAGTCCATAAGCTACAGTGCATAAGTTATTGATTTAAGAGCTCTGTATGCGGCTTTATTGTGTACTCAGTTTTTATGAATCATGAAAATTGATTCACTGAACATAACTTTTGAACACCTGTTAAGACAAGTTGTTTAAAACGAAGAAACTATTCTAATCAATTCAATACAGTTTTTAATATGAAATAAGATATGTAATATTTATCGAACTATGATGGGTGATACCTAAACTTGATATATCACACTTATTATTACTTAACAACAAAAACTAATAATATTAAAATGTTTTGTATTTTACTATGAAAAGTAAATTAAACTGATAAATACCCTTTGTTCTTATTTTTTCCATTTAACAATTTAAAAACGTTTATTCTAATTAAAAAATGAAGATTGCAGATATCGTCCTATAATCATTGAATCCTAGATGTTATGTGTGTTTGTTATTTTTCCTAGAACACAGAGATCAAAGAAACTTAATATGCAATTTTTATCCGTGTGGAGGTAAATTTTAAAACTTATTTATATAAGATATATGCGCATTTCTCGTTACTGTTGGATTTCATTTAAATTGCGTTGTATAGAAAATAAAAATGTCAGAAAAATTCATCTTTGTAACTTCCTTTGTGTTTCCTTTTGATGGTTTTTACAATTTGTGTTTCATATTTTATGAAAACATTCGATAAAGATAATTGAACAGTACAAACATACCGTACAATTGCAACTGCGAGAAAATAATGGATTTTGATTCCGTTAAATTAAATTCACCGCTTACTCTAAAGTAAACTTGTGTTTATCCCATTCTGTTTAGGGATAAACACTGAGTTTATACTTTTATTAAACCCTATGCTACAATTTCTCATTATTCATTGCTACTAGCTTAATGTCTTGCTAGCCAATTTCAAATCAAATGAGAGTTATAACAAAAACCTAACCTAACTACTACGTGAAAAAGACGAAATGTAGGTTTCAGGTAGCAAGTAACATAATTACTGTTCCTAATGAGGGCTTTGGATTTCTCCAGAACTAAAAAATTAACAAAAGGTGAAAGTTCAATGTTCTACCACTTGTAAAGAAACACTACAAGAAATGATATTTTTACGTTGGTCCTACATACGTGTCTGATTGAATTTTACACGTTCAGGCCAGTTCTACATCCAGTTTTCGTTCAATTCTCCTGAAAGTGTGTGGTATATTTACAGGATTCCGTTAAGTTTTCATTTGTATTCAAAGGAACATGGACCAGGAAGTACTCATTGCCATTGCACTGGAACTAACTTTTAAAAGTGAAAAGAAAAAGAGAAAGAAAGAAACGTAGAGTAAAGAACGGTATCTCAAAACACACGTGAATCTATAAAAGAACTTCACTTTGAACCAAGTGATTGGTCAAACTATTTGCGAGTGGATGGAGAAACTTGCTTGAGATTGCTGTAATTAAAGACTTCACTTATTAAGAAAATTGTTGTGAAGTGTGATTTTTCACAAATTTCAGGGTTTTGCAGGTATTTAATAACTGAATGATGATTATTTGGGATGCCAAAACAAATTTTATGTTAAAATATTTTTTTATGAGTTTTAATTCGAATGCCTAATACCATTATTTTTATACCAAGTTTCTAAATATGTGCAGTATTTTTTTTACATAGCAAGGTTCATTAAGATTTTGAAAATTGCGCCTATGGCTTCTATTGGTTGCTTAAATCATTAGCCCCGCCCTCTGATTTCGTATACATCAAACAGAATTAAATTATAATTTCAACACTTCCCACTGGTTATTAAATTTACGCTTTTAAAAATTAAATGCAACATTTACCAAAATATAACTAGAATTTTGACAAAATAATTTAAACAAAAGAAAACTGCAAAAAAAAAACAAAAAAATTAAAATTGACAGGATTCGAACTCTAGTTTGCAAGTTACCTGCTTGACAAATTAGAAAACCAATGACTAAACGCACATCGCTATGAGCGCTGACGTATCAACTTGGTTACATAGCAAATTAAATATTTAACATATTTTGGTTAAAAACACAAAAAATGCATTATTTTCCGAAAACATAATCTGATCAAAAATTCCTGTTGTACTATTCCGGTTCATACCAATATACATTACTTAGAATTTTTTCACATTTTTAGTTTAAACCATCTGGGCTACAGGGTGTGGACAAAAATTTTTTTGCACAATTTTGACAAAAATCGCGTCAAAATAATTTATTTTGCAAAAATAAAATTTTGATCGTTAATCCACGTACCAAGGGCTTTCATTTGATACCCTACTCAGAATTTTAAAAAAATATTTTATTTTTCGTTGAGCACATATTTGTTTATATTTTTAGGGGGATATGGTTTTTAGATGTTTTAGTATTTTTCCTATGTGGGGGTCAAAAAGTTGTACAATCATGCCAAATTTCAGTTCTCTAGGTTTAGTCGTTTGGCTACAATTTTTACCGAACAGACAGACAGACAGACAGACAGACAGACAGACAAACAGACAGACAGACAGCCAGACAGACAGACAGACAGACGACAAAATGATGGTATAAGGGTTTTTTGGTCATACCTACAAAACCCTAAAAATGGATGTGAAGTGTGAATTTTCACACATTTCATGGTTTTGTAGGTGTTTCGCAGGTGATCACAAATTGTGGCTTCATATTAAAAAATTTATGTGAAGTGTGAATTTTCTCACATTTCAGGATTTCGCAGGTAGTTAGTAAGTGAATGATGATTTAGAACAATGGTTGTTTTAAGTCATAACTCCGCCCCTCTGATTTCGTTTATTCAATTTCAACAATTTCCACTGGTTAATAAATTTACGCTTTTAAAAATTAAATGCAACATTTGTCCAAATATAATTTTGAAAAAATAATTTAAACAAAATAAAAATGCAAAAAGAAAAACAGAAAATATAATATTGTCTCGAGACCGTTAGCGAAACCTAGTTTGCAAATTAGAACGCGAGAATGCTAACCATTACACCATGAAAGCATGCTGGATTACTGTGTTACATAAGTTATTAAATATTTTACATAGTCAAGCAAAAAACACAAAAAAAATGCGTTATTTTCCGAAAATATAACCTGATCAACAATTCCTGTTGTACTATTCTGGTTCACACAAATGTGCATTAAAGAATTTTTTTAGTTCAAACCATCTGGGCTACAGAGTGTGGTACAAAATTTTATTTGCACAATTGTAGCCAAACGGCTAAACCTAGAGAGTTGAAATTTGGCATGCTTATACAACTATTTGACCCGCACATAGGAAAAATACTAAAACATCTAAAAAACATATCCCCCTAAAAATCTAAACAAAAATGTGCTCATCAAAAAAAAATATATATTTTTTTATAATTCTGAGTAGGGTATCAAATGAAAGCCCTTGGTACGTGGATTAACGATCAAATTTTTATTTTTCGAAAATAAATTATTTTGAAGCGATTTTTGCCAAAATTGTGCGAAAAAATTTTTGTCCCACACCCTCTAGCCCAGATGGTTTAAACTAAAAATCTGAAAAAATTCTAAGTAATGTACATTGGTGTGTACCGGAATAGTTCAGCAGGAATTTTTGATCAGAGTATGTTTTTGGAAAAAAACGCATTTTTTGCGATTTTTGGCTAATAATGTACACAAGTTATAGCTTTGTAACACGCTACACTGGAACATGTATGCTGGTGTAGTGGTTTTTGACGCTGGTTTTTCACCCAAGTAACTCGATCCGAAAGGGATCGAACCCTGCGAGAAGAGACAATATTATTTTTTGTTTTTTGTTTTAAATTTATATATTGTTTAAATTATTTTTTCAAAATTCTAGTTATATTTTGGCAAATGATGCATTTAATTTTTAAAAACTTAAATTTAATAACCAGTGGAAATTGTTTAAATTATAATTTAATTCTGTTTCAATGTACACGAAATCAGAGGGGCGGAACTTATAACAACCAATGGAAGCCATGGGCGCAATTTTTAAAATTCTTCATGAACCTTGCTTTATAAAAAAAAATACTGGACATATTTAGAAACCTAAATAATGGTATTAGGCGTTCAAATTAATATTTAAAAAAAAAATATTTTCGCATCCAAAATAATCATCATTCACTTACTAAATACCTGCAAATCCCTGAAATGTGTGATTTTTTTTTTTAGGTCATTACTTGTATTTTCATATGTAAATGATAAAAAAATATTTCCTGGCCCCCCCAAATTTTACTCAATTTTTTTCCTCCTCTAAAATTCTGCCCACAAGAATTTTATAGCTGCTCACATTGGTCGCGAGATGAAACGTTTGATAAACGCTAGTTTAAATTATACTCGGAATGTTTCCAGATATTTATAGCTGCATTATTTTCTTTCTCTTTTATTGAAAATATACATATTCTTCAGAAACTGTATCCTGTACGATGTTCAGATTGTCTACTAGTGCTTCGTAATTGTGTTCGAGATGCCATATTATGATCTATGCTGTTATATAAAATTATAAACAACATTCTAAAAACTAATATGCAAGCCTAGTATGCAATAGAGATATACACTATTAGGTAATTTTAATATGATCCTTCTCTCCTCCTCAACTAATGACTTGCTGTGACGGGCAACATCCTTCAGTGGCTGACTGGCAAATTAAACCGGTTGGGACTTGTTAAAAAAAAGTAATAATAAAAGTAAAGATACATATACACTACAGATACAAAAAAATCATATAAAGCAAATAAAATAATATTCTCAATTTACAAAACAACAACAAAAAGTCAATCAATGCAACTCATTTTAAATAATAGAAATTTTATAAGAAATAAACAAATAAACTTTAAAATGAACTGCTCTAGTAATATTAGATTTGAAAAGCGTTATATTATTTAATTGTTTTATGTATTTATTATCTTCTTTACACAAAATTTTCGGGGCCTCAGTTGTGACCGGCCTGTCGGGGACTCCCGGTATCCCGTTGTCAAGTGCGAATCTGCCTTCCTTCTTCTGTATCTTAATTCATGTATAAATATATTCACAAAAATATATTTACAAAAACACAAAAAGTGCATGTCTTTTATAAATATTGTTATTAATTATAACCAGAATACAAAAAACTTAACTAGCCCGCAGAGAAAAAATATTCTTTTAAAGGTTCGCTTTTATTCCTTGTATTTTCGCCAAAAATGTGTCAAAAACGTTTATCAAAAAATCTGAAAAAATTCCGAATAATGTACATTGATGGGAACCGGAACAGTTCGACAGGAATTTTAGATCAGATTAATTTTTCGAAAAATATTGAAATTTTAGCGTCGTGAAAAAAATGGTTTTTTTAAATTTGTTGTATAAAAAAAAGCTCTTAAGACGTAGTAACAAAATGCAGTTATTTAATTTTTTTTATTTTAACCCGATTTTTGCCTAAAATGTATGATTTTTGGATTTATGATTATAATTAATATGTATCCACAATTTGTTATACATGCCCCAGTTATGGAAAAACAATCGTATTGCATTAATCTTGATTATTAAATTTTATCAGTTACTTTGCTATAATTCTTAGATAATATTACTAGACAAAAACATAAGATTAACACACTTATATTTATTTTAAATATAAAAAAATAATGATTTAAAATAGTAGTACAATTATCCATATATTTGATTTTGACCTACAATTTTATTAATATTAAATATAATTAATTTTTTTTTAATAACAGTGAAAAATTACAATTTAATTTAATCAAAATTAGAATTTATTATTATTTTTTTTTTACCGACTGCCAACATTTTTAGCATGATATCTGTTGGTCTGTGTGTGTGTCGATCCGTGGAGACGTACAGAGCAAATTTGACCAAACGGATTTTTATGAAACTTCATATTTAAGCTTTTGACATCAATGGCACCAGTTGTTTAACTTTTGGAAAAAATCTATTATCTAGAAATAAAAGTTTACACGTGTCTGTTTTAAGATTTTTACTACGAATATTTCACAACAAAGAAACATTTCTTAAACATTTATTCGACAAGATTACTATAAAAGTAATAATTAACAACTTTTATTTAAATTTTCTTTTTGATAGGACTTAATAATTTTTTATAATTTTTCATATTTTTGCGATATTTTTTTAAAATATCTATTTTGGCGTGTGTTTCCTTGAAAAAATGTTATTATAATAACTGTTATAACTGTTATAAATGTTATTAATTAACGAACCATATATGCCACATTTACTGCGGCCTTGTATCCTTTTTCTATGAGACAGATGCCCCATCTGTTTCTTTCGAATGTATACAATATTGAGCTTTATTTTCTATTCTATAATGTGGAGGTTAAGTGTCTTCTGACACCTAGTAATGAAACTAATTTTGTTAAAGCAATAGTCATAAAACCTTAAGACAGAGTGTCGTAACTATGAAATACAACCACTCCTATGATCACTTACCTTTGCAATTTAATTTTTCTTAAATTTCAACAATGATGATAACTTAGCACATTTATTTCAGCAGACTGCGTTTCTCGTACAAACTGTCAGTACTGAAATGATACAAAAACACACCGTTATGGAGATAAACGAACTGGAGCGTTTATCCCACTGGGGCATCTATCCCAACTTTATCCTACCAAATACCTCCAAAACCCTGAATTGTGTGAAAATTTACACATCAATTTTAAATAACATCAACGCGTTGTTAAACGGTTCATAACAATTTTTTCAAGTGTACACTGTTCGACTATCAAATATGAACTGTCAAAATTGAATAAAACTAAAATGGCTGTCGATATAAGTTTTAAGCTTTTGGCTACCCAGTATGAACGTGCAGATGCAGTTCAAACTATTTATTTAATCAAATTAATAGTAATTCTATCAGAGAGCAATGAAAAACTTCCGTTGTATGATTTTCCTGGTGTGGTGATATCGATAGCAATTGCTGTCTAGTACACTCATCTAATCTGATATGGTAATGTATACTCAATAACCACTTCCCACTGGCCACAACTGCCCTTCATCCTTTCCTGTTTACCTATATTGTCCGATTCAGACAATCAATACCTCTATTAGGCTTACGATCAACTACAATATATTACAACCGAATAGCTTTAGAACCATCCAATCGAATTAAGAATATATAATTACGTGTGCGAATTGAATACTGTTTGCATAACCTAGATTAGTACTTGTCTCATTTTATTTGGTTCTCGATGGCCATGATTTTGAAGATATAGGGTGTTAAAATAAATGCTTAGCTAGTAATACAACCTCAACAGCATGGATTTGTCAGAGGGCGGTCTACTACAGCGAATCTCATGAACTACAAAGACTTCGTTCCTAATTCCTCAGAAGAGAGCAAAGAAGTTTACGTGATTTATACCGGCCGCCGAAAGCCTTCGATCGGGTAAATCATAAAACTCTCTTATTCAAACTGAAGAATTATGGCATTAATACATACCATACCATACCTGATAGACGACAACACGTGAATGTCAACGATATAATATCTAAAACAATTCATGTGATCTCTGGAGTTACTCAAGGTTCTGATCTTGGACCTATACTATTTCTGCTTTACGTAAATCACATAGTTACAAAATTTAAATTCAGTAATTACCTGTTGTTTGCTAATGATTAATTTTTGTGTATGTTATTATATGACTAATTGTATATATTGCATATATTTAATATTTTATATAATATATTGTATTTTTCACGTATGCACGTAAATAAATAAATAAATAATTGATTCTTCAAATCATATGACATGTCCTTAAGACCGTACTTGAAGTCTTGTGACATTGGGTTGATTTGTTTTACATTTTGTCTGAATATTGGAAATCTGAGCTACATGATCACTAGAATCACGTGATGTGGCACGTAGAATGCATCTACCTCGCTACTGCAATTAATCTGGTATTAACTTATGAGACTGTTGCTTTCTACATAGTATGGATTTTGAGCAGCAACTGGAAACAAGTCTCTTCAATAAGGTGAGATGGATATAAATTATAATTCTTACAGTTATTAAAAGCATACATGAAATTTCACGCTTTTTAGGGTTTTGTACGTATTTAATAAGTCTAAGAAACAAAAATTGCTGGGTGTTCAGGAATATTTGGTCTATAATTACATCAGAATCAACAATTTTTTGATAATCATTCTTGTTCGTTATTTAAGTACTAAGAGTTTCCATTTAATCTAAGTTTAAATAATTTGCGAAAATTGCGTCACAATAAAATTTAAATTAAAAAATCCCAGTGTTTTTTTTTTCTGCATTTGCTTCATATTCAAGTCTTCATTAAATGAATAAGAAATATATTGATAAATGGCATAATTTTTTTCAATTTCAGAAACATTTTTCTTACTTTTAACAATGTGTTATATCATTTATAAGTATTTCACTACTATAAATGATTTAGTTCTCTTTGATATCTTAAAAACAAAAAACTAAATTAATTCAAACAATAAGTTGAATCACGACGTATAATAGTTGGTGGAACCTACGGAACACTACACACTACAATCCACACAAATGAACTCAGTTCTTAGCTGTTAAAAAAAATATTTTATTTTTAATTTCAAAAAAGACACTCTACCGTAGCCAGACATATAGAAATCCATAACATTATTAGTCATAATTTAGCTATGAATTAAAAAAATAATTAATTTTATCACTAACACAAAAACTGCAATATTTTCCAAAAACGCAATTTGATCAATAATTCCTCTCGTACGTTTCCGGTTTAAATTAATACGTTACTTAGAATTTTTTCAGTTTTTCTGTTTAACCCCTTTGTGTTAAAAGTGCGGGACAGTAATTTTGTTAGTACATTTTTGGAAAATATCGTGTTTTTTCATTGCTTAATCTACGTCTTAAGAGCTTTCTTTTGATATCACACAATAATATATTTTTTTCAACGACAAAAAATTCTTTAGTTTTCGAAATGACTATTCCGGTTCCCATCAATGCACATTACTTAGATTTTTTCAGATTTTTAGATCAACCCCTTTGGGAAATAGGGTGAGGGGAAATGTTTTTTTCCACATTTTATTTAAAAAATGCATTTTTTTTCATAAATAAAAATTTGCTTGTTTATCCTCGCATTGAGAACTTTCATTTGGCACCCTTCATTTAACTTTTTTTTAAATTTCATTTAAAATTTCATTTAAAATTTCATTTAAAATTTTAAATAAACATTTATTTTTTTCATTAAATACATATTTGTTTATATAATATGTATCTTGTGATGTGCTTTTTTGAACTCAAAGTGTTTTCCCTATATGCGGGTCAAAGAGTTGTACAAGGTGTCTCAAAAGAAATTTTATATTTATTTAGCTTACTGCGTGAACGCAACGTATCCGAGGGGCGCGGGGGTTATGTCAATCGGTAGCCTGGCTTTTGGGAATTCAGTCGCTATGGAGCGTTTCTCGGGAGCAGACCGCGCGTTATGCGTGCGAGAGTTTTACAAAAACGATGATTCGGTGACTGTAGCGCTTAGAAAATTCTGCAGTATTCGAGGTTTTCGCCACTTAAATGATGCGCCAAGCATTCCTCTCATTCGACATTGGGTTAAAAAGTTTGAAGAGACTAGTACAATGCTGGATAAATCAAAATCCGGGCGACCTAGGTCATCAAGAACGGTAGAAAACGTGGAGAATGTTAATCAGTCTGTTCGTGACGACCCGAACCTTTCAATTCGGAAGCGCGCAAGTGCTTTAAATGTGCATAGATCATCATTACATCGCATTATGCACAAAGACCTAAAGCTGCACCCCTACAAAATTCAATTGGTGCAAGAACTAAATCCCCAAGATGCCAGTCAGAGGCTTAATTTCGTAAATCAGGTGATTGAGCGATTTTCAACGTTTACCAACATTTTGTTTTCGGATGAACCTCATTTTCATCTTAATGGCCACGTAAATAAGCAGAACTGCCGCTACTGGAGTGCAACGAATCCAAAACGCAAACATCAGAAACCCCATCATTCGCCTAAAATGACCGTATGGGCTGCGATGTCGGCGCGAGGAATTATCGGCCCTTACTTTTTTGAAGACGAAAGGGGGCGTGCAGTTACAGTGAATTCAGAGCGTTATGTGGAGATGTTAGACAACTTCTTGGTACCTGAACTGCAAATCTTTCCTGGCTATAACCAAAGAACATGGTTCCAACAGGACGGAGCAACTTCACATACGTCCAATATGTCTCTGCCACGTGTTCATGAAAATTTCTCAGGCAAATTGATCTCCCGGAGAGGTGACATAAATTGTCCTCCACGCAGTCTAGATTTAACCCCTATGGACTTTTTCCTATGGCGTTATCTTAAATCTAAAGTTTACGCCAATAAACCGACTTCACTGGCGCATTTGAAAGAAAATATCCGTCACGAATGGCAGCCATCCCTGAGTCCACCTGCCGAGATGTCATAAGTAATTTTACTGTTCGATTAAATGAGTGCCGAGAACGCGAGGGTCTACATTTAGACGATATTATTTTTAAGAAATAAATCCCCAAAAAGTGTATTTTAATAATTAATAAACATTTTTTCTATATACGGCTTACTTTTTTTTTAATCGATCCACTAAATATAAAATTTCTTTTGAGACACCTTGTATAAGCATGCCAAATTTCAATTCTTTATGTTCAGCTGTTTGGCTACAAATTTTACCGTACAGACAGACCGTCTGTACGGTAAAAAAAAAACCAACACATGAGTGACGTTTTAATAAGAACGGTTTTTGGTGGTCATGACTACAAAACCCTAAAAATAAATTGACATAATGAGGGCATTCATCTCCCATCTTAGATCCCATCTATAATCAAGTACAATATGTCAAAAAAATACCTATTTATGTGTACCGGAGAAATTGCTAATAAGCTTTCAAGCATAAATATTACTATTGCCCATGATTTTTTCTGACTTGGTTTTTGTTATCTTTATGTACATTCAACTACAATAAATTTATTATTATTATTATAATAGAGAGGCATCTTGAAATTAGAACCGGAAGCACCAAAATGGGGCTAATAATAAGCGAAACAAAGACTAAATACATGGTCGTATCATATAGGGAAAGTTAATGAAATCAGTGTTGCTTTGACGTCAATTAATTTATCTACTTTATTAGTCACTCTGTTAACCATTACAAATAACACTACATACGATTTTAAACGGATCATTATCCTAGCACAAAAGGATATTACAGTGTATTCAAACATTTGAGATCAAAAAGCCTTAATTACACCAAATATTATTTCTACAAAACCTTAATAAGAACAATTCTTACATTTACTGCAGAAACCTATATGTTGTCTAAAAGTGTTAAAAAGGTTCTGGCATTTTCTAGCGGAAAATGTTTAGTACCACAAAAGAAAACGATATGTGGAGGCAAAATACTATTTTGAACTGTATCAACTAGTTCAATAGTGAGTATATTGTGCGCCACGTTAAAATAGCACCCCTAATGTGGATAGGATGAAAGATCAGTATAGAAAGTGCTTTACGCAAAACCATACGGAAAAACGAGAGGAAGACCAAACTAAGAACTACTGGACGGTGTCGAATTAGACATCAAAATACTAAAAATAAAGAATTTGTGAAATATTGCCCAATCATGGTTGGAATAGAGGAGGCCAAAATTCGAGGAGGGATAGCGCAAATTGAGATGATGATGATATTAAAAAATACAGGCTTTAAATATGGATTTTCACTCAAGAATTCCTCGATTTAATGATTTTCCGAGAAATTTCAATATTCATAAGCTGTTTCCAATGTGTATGCGACCCCGGTGTGTACAGAACGCGTTTTGCCGATGCAGCCAACGATATGAAAATCGAATTGACAATGTTCAAGTCCCCCGGGAAGTGAACTGAAAACGGCCAACAGGCAACTAGTTGCCTTACCACACCGCTTACCATCTCACAGGATTACTCGATTATCTTAACTATAAAATAAATATCACTTATTTACCATTCCGAAATGATCGGCCTATCCCTTTACGGTGTCGTAAAATATAATAACATTGTGCGGGCACAAGACGGGGCTTCTGACGGGGAAAGACTCTGGGGGCCTGCGATGATGTCAGAGGTCGCTAGTGGTAGTTTGGTATTTATGGAGGTGTTAATATCTTTGGGAATATTAACATCTTATTGTGTTGTATAGTGTGTACGAGTAAGTCGTGGCGTGGTGTGGTGTGGTGTCGAAAAGCAGTGTGTAATATAAGTGTGGAAACATATATTAGACGTCCCAGTACGCTAGGCACAGACGTACCGTGTACCACAGGAGTTACATTTAATTAGCTCTCACCTCTGTTCAGCGTTAATGTATGGATAATTAGATTCTGTATATTGTTATTAAACCCGGACCATGTTTTATTTTCTCATAAATGTCTCCCGCTTTGGAGTTTGAGCGTCCAGGGAAATCACGACCACAGTACGCTGTATTATTCAGCGAGGCTTGCAGATCGCAGATCGCGGCTCTGCTTGCTGCTTACTGCTTGCTGACTGCTTGTTGCCTCGTACATGTACTATTATTGACTGTGAACATTGTGTTTGAGCTTAGCGCGTGATGTGTCTGTACCTGCATGTTGGCCGTTGGTTTGTCCTGCATCCTTGCCCTACTCTCAACACTACTGTGTCAGCTCTTTGAACTAATAACTATTGCAGCCTGATGGAATTTCTGTTGACGTTTCGTCCACCTATTTACACCTACCAATATACCGTCAGCTTTAAGGCTTGTCCACGCTAAAACAATCCTTCAATCTAAACGCACTTTAAACATAATCGTCTTAAATTAGTTTTTAAGTAACTAATAATAGAAGTGGAAATAATAAACCGACTAGGACAAGCACAAACTTACATAAAACAGCTACATACATCCAGTTATCTGGGACAGAAATATCACAATAAATAATAATACAATTTTTTTGTTTCTTTTAATTTTCGGAACATGGGTTATTGATGGGGTATCCCGGTTCTGGCGGGCACCCAGGGGGGCTCAGGGACTTGAGGCCCTCTCCAAAATAACTCGTGTTTTTAGTGTTTTTAAGGAACACACTTGAATTCTAGAGTTCATGAGCTTTTTTTGTTTCATCACTTGCACTTTGGAAGTTTTAAAATGAGGGCCTTTTATTTAACCAACCCCCAAGAAAAAATACTGGGTGCGCGCCTCTTCCGGTACATTATTAATTTACAAAATGTATATATCTACAATACTATTTATATACAGAATATTACAATACATTTGCTTACTTTAATTTACAACTTATTAAAAAGGTTTTTCTTTCAAATATTTTATGTTACGTCTGGATATGTCCAAGTCATTTGATAGTGTCGCTTGTAATGTCGCCGGTAAATTGTTCAATACACTTTCTCTAATAAAATGTGGGCAGTCCATTAGTATATGTTCTACTGTCAGTTTGTCGTTGCATGTATTGCATTTTGTCGGGTCTGTCTTGTCAAAAATGTATTTATGTGTCCGGTTTGTCCGATTCTTAAGCCTCGTTTATTTTAGATCTATAACACAAGTGGTCCATAAAATAATGAGTAACTTTTGTTGTTTTGTTTATATTACAGATGGTCGTATTATAAACAGAACAATGAAAGTTATTCTAATACTCAATGTGTTGTCATTAATGGCTATAAATCTGACGTCAGAAAAATAACTTTCGGTGTACCTCAAGGTAGTCACCTAGGCCCACTTTTGTTTAATATTTTTATAAATGATATAAATATGTGCTTTACTAAATGCAACTTTCTCCTGTATGCCGACGATTTAAAAATATTTATGCAAATTTTAAATCTCAATGATTGTAATGAAATTCAATCTGATCTAAATAGATTATCCGAGTACTTAAATAAATCACAAAATATAACATAAAATAAATAGTTTTTTATTAATTTTAAAATTGTTATTTTATATCGTGACTATTAACTAAGGTATTGTAAATTTAACATTGTTTTTTATTCTTTAACTCATATTTGATATGTTTTTATTCTTTAATAATTATTTTATGTTATATTTTAAATTCCGACAATTTTGTAATGCTTATTTTAACTACTTGACTTGTTAAATTTGAACATTATTATAATTTTATACATGTAAACTTACCAATTTAATAATTCTATATTTCTATATATCTTTGTAGCTCTGATGAAGATTTAAATTAAAATCGAAACGTTAGCGAAGTTAATAAATTTGTTTTATTTTCTGACTGGTCCGAATCTCATTATCTATCAACTATAATTACTAACTTACGGACGTAACTCATCTAATCAAGATTTAGTATTCATATTCCCTCTTACACTATTAGAAATACTGAATTTTTAATATTATCTAATAATAGAACTAATTCTGCATATAATGCCCCAATGAATCGTATATCAATAAATTTAAATAAATTTATTAAGATGAATAATTTTCCCGACATATACTCACGTAGCTATGCTACAATTAAAAAATTTGTCATTAATTCTTGGAGATACGTGGATAAGTGGATAAGTACAAACCTTATGTATATATATATATATTTTCATTACGCTACTGTTTTAATTATTTTGTAATTTTTTTCTAGTGCCACACTATTAATCGGTTTTTACCTGTTGTGTGGTCAAAATTTTGATAAATAAATTATCTTATGAACTACTTGTGCTATGGATGCATTATAAAAGAGGCTTTAGTCTTGCTATTACTGTATGTTCATTTCTGTCTGTCAGTATATGCTTTTTTTATGTGGTATTTGGCTCTCCGTAGTTTGTTGTTGTTGGTCTCTTGCCACTGATCATGCCATGCTTTTGATACTTGTCCTACTGAGTTTTTAACGTCTACAGCAGAGATCTTCATTGAGATTTGACTTGTTTGTTTTTGTTTTGATTTTTTGTGGCTACATCTGCTCGTTCGTTGCAAGGAATACCACAGTGTGACGGGATACAGAAAATTACTAAGTCTTAACATGGATGATTTTATGTATTTTGTCCTTTTCTCATCTTAAGTACCATGTATTATGTTGTACGGGGCAAAAAATTGGATAATAAACAAAAAATATAGGACAAAAAAAAACTACAAAGGAAATAAATTACTGGAGAGTTAGTTAAAATTTTTTGGTGAGCGACAACGATAACTATTTGCACATAGGAATTACTATAGTGCGTTCAAAGGTGAGTTTGCAGTATAGCTCTTATGGCAAATGGGAGCGGTGTTGCCAAATGTTGTAAAAGTGTTAAATGTGTCAATTATAATAATATGAAAAACTCGTATGATTTACAAAAATCAACTCTTATAAAACTCAAAATAACACTCAACAAAAACAAATGGCCATTTGTAGAATACTGCGTCTTCACAGATCAGTGCGTTTTAGAGCTGGCAACGTCAACAAGCAAGAAAAGGATAGCGTCATTGTGTAAACCCATTAGAGAGTATGAAAAAGAACTACTCTATATGCCCTGTACTGCAAACTCACCTTTGAACGCACTATAGAGAAGATGTAGAGGTTTATAAGTTCACACAGAATAACTAATGCAAAAATTAAAATGATAATATGATAGTGGAAAATACGTTGAACTATATAAAACAAAAAAACTAGAATAGTACGGTCATATCATACCTGTGACCTGTGACCTGTGACCTGTGACCTGTTATGTACTTATTTTCTTTATTATATCTTTCCAATGGCTGCAATGTTCTGCCTCTCCTGTGGATTCTATATAGAAACTGATTACCTATTTAATCTGATCTGTCCACTTGGTAAGACAGTGACCACGAGTCCTTCTTCCAGAAATTTCTTACGACAGTAACTAATATTTAAAATTACTGAATAAAGATCATTTCGAAATGAAGTTAACGAACCAATGGAAAAAATTACTCAAAGATTGAGAATAAGAAAATAGATACTAATGGATAAATCGGCTGAAAGAAGTAAGACAGCACCGTCTGTATTATTTCTTGTACCATGCGTTCAAAAGAAAATTACATAAGGGTTGGCTACGGAAAAATAAAATAATATCTACTGCAAGCTTTACATAACAATTGACTTACGTTTAGGCACAGCCTTTGTAATCATTATAATTGTAAATTATAATTTTTTAATTTCCCGGTACATAGAAAAATAAACATAAAAAACTGAAGAAGCTGTTCAATATGACCACCGTTTGCCTGCAGACACAAATTTACTCGTGTTTTCATACTATTAAAAGCATTTATAAGAATTTGAGGAGTTATATTGGCACACTGTTCGGTATTGGTACGGTTCCTCGATATTGTTAATAGGGGTTATGTAAACATTATTTTTCAGATAAGGGAATATAATCTAAAATAGGCAAGTCTGGTGATCTAGGTGGAAATTCTGGATTTGAACGTAAATTAATTATTCGATCGTCAAAAAATTCACGAAGGTGATTGATGGTTTCTTGAGCAGTGTTGGCAGTCGCGCCATCCTCTTGGAAGTTGCCTTGCTGGAGCTCATCCTCATGAAGCTGATTAATAAATTCACGTACAATATTCCGATAACTTAGTAACAGTTTCGTGGAAAAATATACGTCCAATAATAAGTTCCAGACACAACAATCCAAACACCAACGTTTAACGGGTAAAGGGGAGTTTCGCGAAAAGTATGAGGATTTTGAGCACTCCATAACATCATATTTTGTGAATTTATATACCCCGAAAGGGTGAACCAGATCTCGTCAAAAAAAAAGTTAAATTTAACAAATCATCATTATTAATTAAATTTGGTTGGAATCAGTGGCAATACACAATTCGCCTATTGTGTTCTGCTGGTAGCAACTCATATAAAGCAAGAATTTTGTATGGGAAGAGTTTTTAATCTTTTTCGACAATAGTATGGCAAGTTCCTAATGACAAACCAGTCTCTTGCGAACGTGTCCGTAGTGAGTTGCTCGTTCATTCGTCGACGAACATCATTAACAGTATTTTGATTATGAACTCTTGGCCTTCCAGTTCTATCTCTATGAGTAATGCTCCCTTTATCTCGGAATAAATCAACACATCTTCTCAGTGCGTTGTAAAAATCTCCTTCAAGGAAAGCAATATCTGGAATTTGTAGCTGTAATTATTCTAAATATGACACCGCACTGTAAATCCATTCGCCGTTCTTTCGAATACCATTTCGAAAATATGATTCAAACATAATTTTTTGTGTTCTATTGTAAAAACCATTATAATTGTAGCTTAATTGACAACAACAACAGTGATGACAGTTAATTAATTCTAAAGCTTGCTGGTGACATAAGTTTATATTGAAAATTCATTTTTATTTTCCATAGTCAACCCTTATGTAATTTCTTTTTGAAGTCATGGTATATGTGTGTGTCAAATAACTATCGTTTCACTATCATAACAAGGTGCATGCAGTTACACATTAAAATAATTTTTAGAAGCAACGTATTGTCCTCAAAAATAGCGTAGGTCAGTGTTCTTTTCTCTTTTATATATAATTTCAATTGAATATATAGGTATGTCACATTTGAGATTAGGGAGCTTTGTTATCATACCCCTATATATTACTTGACCAAAGTTTACCGATGGTGTTCGATATATAATCCAGTGTATGTCAATATAACTTGTTTGCCAGCTATCCAACCGTGCGAACCTTGGGCTTAGGCTTTAAAGGACATAACAGAAACTTGTACAAACACGAGTGAATTTGTCCCACTGAGGGGTAAACTTACACATTATTTCTTACAACAATAGATGGCGTAGATAAACATCATAAAAAACCAAAAACTAACACAAAATGAAATGCAAAATTATTTTCCAGTCTTTGAATCGTTCATTCTTTAGCTAAAATATAATTTGAAGTCAATGAATTATCACTAAATCATTTCAAAAGAGAACTACACATATTGACTAATACAATGACAGAGTTACAATTTTTTAAAGTGAATTTTATGAAACAATGTAGTCCCACCATATGCAATTTTATTACAAAAGAATATTTTCACTGCATATAGGTTTCTATTGGTTTTATTTTACATGCGAAACTTTGTTAAAATTCTTTCATAAAAAAAATTGACAAATTTATTTCAAAGAAAAATAGTAAATCGACGTTTTGTTATTTAAAACATTTTTTATTTTAAAATATTTGCAGAAAAAGGGTTTTATTAAACTACCTCAAATTATTAATACTAAAAAGCAATCAGCTTTTAATAATTATTATAATACTATAGATATTTCTAAGATAGTGTTCATGGAAAACAATTTTCAAAAGTTTGACGTCAACTATAGTTAAGGCATGTTATAAGAATATGTTGGATGAGCCAACCAGGAGAACCTATATACAAACCACATAGGTTGAATACCTAAAGGCCGGCCAGTATCAGTATCAATATAGATCTGATTGATTGGTATAGATCAAAATATTAAATGTAAAAGAGTGGAAAATGTTCGCTCAGGGTAGAAATGGGTGGAAGAAGATGGCTAAGACACATAATGCGCAAAGCATAAGCATCCGTTCATTAAAAAAAAACTTTTCCAACATTTACCTGTGCCTTTAAACAAATGTCTTCTGAGTTCGAACCAAATGCTTTTGTTTCGGTATAATTGAAGATGCTTAAATAATTTAACAAAACTATAAAGGAGTATTCAGAGCTTTTAAATTAGTAGACTATATCTTGTGCACTGTTGATTATCACAACCAAGTTTGTCAAATGGTAAGGCGAGCAGCCGTTCAGACCTCTAAATTTAGTACGTTGTACGTTGTTGATTGTGGATACTTTTCTAAACTTTGTAGTTAGTGAGTTGTTTTAATGAGACAAATATATATAGCGAGATTAACCCTTTCGCTGCTAAGTTAAGGGAAGAGCGAGCGCTATTTGTGTGCGGAGTTAGGAAAGCTCTAAAACGTATATATACGGAAGTAGCACATCAGACTAGTTTCGTATGTATAAATACGGTCATAGCATGAAATAAGCTCAGTATTTCCATATATATCGACGATGTTCTGACAAAAATAGCGTTACGTCTTTTTGTCAGAAAATCGTCGATATATATAGGTAGGTTTACAGCATACATGTATTAATTTAATACATGAATATTCACTACTTTCTATTTCTTCCATGTCAGAGTCTCCAGAATCCACACTCGTATTCAATTCACACAATTGTTCAGCTTCTTTATCAGTTACACCTACATAGCCAACCATTTTCGAGGGGTTATCTATTACGCACTATTACAAATATAACGCATGCGAAGCAGTTGATTATTTGAACAAAACTAAACCGGTGAACATAAGAGTTGTCACGTGGTATACATTTTATAGCATTTATACAAAGGTCAACACTGTTTACGAGCACAACTACTCGTACGTATATTTACGGCAAAAGCAGTTTACTAATTTTCAAAACGTATATTTACGGGAGTAGCACATTACATATATGTTTTGGAAAACGTATATTTACGGACGTAGCAGCGAAAGGGTTAAAACAAATCTCGCCCAAAATTACAAAGACGAAAAGTAAATATGATCAATTTAGAACTTAGGGTAGGTTTAGTTAGTAAAAATCTAGGATGGCAGATTTAGGAAAATGATAATAGATAATAAACATTTTACGCAGCTACCGTAGTTGGTTTAAAGACACACAGATGTCGCACTATTTGTAACTCACTAATTTCCAGAGTTGTAAACGCTGCCTTGAATGTTAAAACTAACTACTAAACATATCCATAATGCACAGTGCACAAACAACTAATTTAAAGAGATCTGAACGCAGCTTTACAGTAGATAGATATCTGTAACCAGGGCCGCAATGTTTAAAAAACACACCACAGATTAGGAAAACATCCAATCACCTCTTATACTTAGAGAAACAAAATACCTCATACATAAAATCTTAATTACACCGGTTATTATGTATAGATCCAAAATATGGACCACGGCAAAACGAGATGCAATCCTTGTCGCAATACTTCAAGAGGAAAATTCTAAGACCTATAAAGGCATTAGCGTTTATGGTAAATGGCATAAACATTACAATTTTGAACTATACCAACTAGATAAAGATATTTATATAGTCCAGACTAGAAAGTTGTTTCCGCCCGGGAATTCCTGATATTTTAAAATTTTTGCTTCCCATTTCCGAGGAAAAATGAAATATGTCCCGAAATAAAATTAAAAAACCTGCTACGTTCATACCTCGCTATATGGTCGCTCGTTACGAAATCCGAACCCGATATTATTATTACAATGTAAAGAGCAGAAGCTAAATGCTAGTTATGCTCAAAAGTACAACAAAAATACAAATGTATTAGTACATACCCAGCAAACATTCAACTAACGGCCGAATGCTGGCAAACTGCTTTTATGCTGGTAAATTACTGGCACCAAAAGTAAGTGCAACGCCAGTATTAATAATGTACTTCACATTTGTATTTCGCATTCCGCCTATACGAAGTACTTTACCAACATTTTATAAGCACTCTTCTTCACTCATACTTTTTACTTAAAACCATCAGAAATAAATCTTGCAACTAATGCGATTATTTTGCACTTTACCGTTGCTGAGCCAGCAACTGATACATCAATGGGCCAGTAACGGCCCCGGGGACACCGGGGTACTGGCCCATTACTTTCAATGCCGGGGAGTATGTGCTTTACCAGTACTGGCCCGTATAAAAATGTTTGCTGGGTATTTAAAATAATATAAAAATAACTAGTTTTACAAATTCAATATGGGGGCTATTCGAGCTTTGAAAGAGTTGATGGACGGTGCTGACACTGCGCTCTCGGGTAAGGCGTTCCATTGGTCGAACACACGATTAGATATAAAATTTTGTCGCAGCTGCTTTCCGTACTTGTCGTGGCGGAGCTTCAAAGAGTGCCTCTAAGTCGTTGGTCGGCGTTGATGGAGTACAGAGGCGACATGTCCGTAGAAAACTTTCCAGTTGTCGCTCTGTACATCTGAATGAGGTCACCTCGAGCTCTGCGGGCTGCAAGAGAGGGCAGATTTAGCCTCTCAAGCCGTTCTTAGTATGACAGAGCATTGAGACATCTTGGAAGACGAGTGGCGTCTCTGGACTCCTTCCAGTAATATGATGTCGCGTTGAAGGTACGGGGGCCAGACTACGAAAGCAAACTCCAGGAGTGAGCGGACATAGGACAGGTACATTTGGTGAAATAAGCATGGGGTTAGGTCTGGAAATGATTTCTTAATAATGAAGAGGGATTTATTTGCTCTTCTAACGACGTTGATGAAGTGTGTTGACCATTCTAAGGTAGGTGTGATTGTAATACCCAGCTCAACCGAAGATTCGACGTGTTTCAGAGCGATGTCGCCGAGGTAATAACATGTATTTGGATTGTTGCGGCCAAAATGTAATACGCAACATTTGGACGTATTCAGAGGGAGCGACCAATTGTCACACCACTTATCAACTGCATTGAGGTCCTGTTGTAAGAGCGACCAGTTACCACAACCGTTGTATATTTTTAAATCATCTGCATACATCTGGTGGCTGGAGGTTATACTTGAAATTAAATCGGCCACATAAATGAGAAACAATATAGGCCCGATTACCGTACCTTGTGGAACTCCGCTTAGAACTTGTCGGGGGTTAGATTGTTCTGATCCTATGCGTACTTGGAATGTGCGGTTGCTTAAAAATGCTTCGATCCAATGGAGCAATTTTTCCCTAATTCCATAATTTTTAAGCTTCACAAAAAGTAATCTATGTGACACTCTGTCGAAGGCTTTAGAAAAGTCCAGGTAGATAATATCCATAGGAATTGAAGCATCGAGATGTTTTGTCCACTCATTAGTTGCCAGTAACATGTTTGAGCAATAGATCGACCAGGGACGAAGCCATGCTGGCTTTGTGGTATAATTTGGTGCTGTAGTAGGTAGGACATTAATATCCCCTACATATTTATGTATTTTACTATGAACGGCAATGTGTCTCAAAAAGGTAAAATAATATTCTTTTACAAACAATTTCCTACTAAACCTATATAATTATGAAACGCATTTGTCGTCATAAATCCAACATTGATTTCTGAATTAAATTTGAAAAAATATTTATTTAACTTTTTCTCAAAATGTTCATTATTTCCCCTAATTTAACTTTTTTAAATTTTCTGGGACTCCTGAGATTCCCGAGAAGACTAATTATAAATTTCCCGTATTTCGGGATCAAGGAACGAATCCGGGAAATGTTCCAGCCCATGCCATTAGAGTTCCATATCTGCGAATGATAGGACATGTTGAGAAAATTCCTGTGGATGAACTATCCAGAAGATACTATAGACAAATCAAAAAACAATTGTCATCGGTCAATGAGAAATGAAGCAACAACCAACTTTTTTATATATCTCTGTCCCACACATGCTTAACAAGCATGAGTGAGAAAGAAATATATAAATAAGTTGATTGTTGATTCGTTAATTTGTCATCCAACAGACTTCTTTGAAAAACTGAACTTAAGGTAGAAGGTCTAAGGATCTCCTAAAAGGAAAATATTTCAAGTTGAAAGAGGCAATATGTAAAAAATATATATTAAATGTAAAAGAATGAAAGAATAAGAATGTAATGAGTGAATTGGATGGAATAAGTTACTTGAGAAGCCCAAGATTTATGAAGAGTTATCGAGCCATAGTTGATGATAGGTTTGAATAGATCGTCCCAAAAAGAATAATATTTATGCGTACTCATTCACAGAAAACTCTGTATTGAAGATTTGGACCACTGCTTACAAAATGTAGTCGGATTATCACAAAAATTAAAAATTTCCCGAATCCCCAAAGCGCTATAATTCTCTCCTTTTTAATTCTCTGCTAATTTTTAATTTGTGACACTTTATAAGTACTTGAAATTTTATTTGAAAAATTTTTAGTGGGAAATAAACTTAAAGATAAAATATTTCAGCAAAAGTAACATAAACAGAAATAATAAAAATGTTGCAATTATCTGTAGACGAACTACTTTGAAAAAGAAAATTAAACTTTTAACTCTTATAGTATCCATTATTTTTTATTTCGTTAGTTAGTTTACTAGTGTCGTACTTTGTCAGCGGGTTATTTTTGTGCAACCGGACCTGCGGTCTTCCGGTCGCTAGATTTTCTTTGTGGTGTTTCATGGAGCATCCTTTTCACAAAACTTGCTGTGCTACTCGTTGCCATTATGTGAACAAGGATAATAGTCTGATTCAATCTTTTTACTACAATACAAACGAATAGAGTCTGTATAATCTGAAGAACGGTTCTTCACGATTTCGTATTTACATATTTATTAGGGTAAATTTAATTCAAATTTTACCATTTGCATATAATACTATAAAACTAAGGGTTAGCGTGAAAAAATAGAGATAAAATGATAATATAGTCACAATGCTTGATTTTTTCGTGTCAGCCTTTTTCAAGTAATGAATTTATTCAAGAGTAATAGGGTCGTTTCAGGATATTGGAAACGTTTTGGAAGACAGTATAACTAAGCTAGAAATGAGGCATATGTATGATAGATACTTAATGTTCCATGAAGGATTTTACTCTGAATATTGGCTACAGTTTCGCTACTACTTACATATCCTTCTTCTTATGTCTATTCCTCAAAGGACACTGGCTATCATTCTGATCCAAATAACCTTATTTACTACTGCTCTAAAAATCTCCATTGGCGTTTTCTCGCAATATTTTCATTTCATAGATGCAGAGGTGTTCTTCTTGCTGCTTACGCCGTATGTGAGCCGTATACTGAATTATAGTTTTGTACAGCTTTATTATTATATTATATTTTATTTTTTTGATTTAGAATCAGTGGCGCCTTTTGCTTTGGTTGCAAATTTGCGCAACTCTCAAAAAAGACAACGAAAACATATTAAATTTTTCGTAATAATAATTAAGTTAGTTAGATAAATTTTTGTCACGCAGCAAGAAAGGCTATTTGCGTCTAGCGCAGCCCATCTAAATGACTACATTACATATTAAAAACAATAAATAAATAAATAAATAAAATCAATAAAAACGCATTTCCCAAATAAAAGAAATCTTGCACGAACAAATACAAATAAATAAGATAATAAGTCTGTTCGAAAAATTGAACTGGCGCAGGGTGATGGTAAGAGGCTGTAAAGGGGCCAATTTCCATCGAATATCACAGTCCAGAAATAGAGCGCATTTAAATAAGATGCAAGACTTCACAAATAAAACAGTAAGTTCGATTCTCTCAGGAAGAGTATCAGTCTGTCCATGAGTACTCTGTCGTCACCTAAGCCAACCGAGCAATGACTCTTTGCGTCATCTGGAAATATTATACTCACATCAATCAAAGCTCTGTGGGAGGTGGCTTTTGCAGCTGCATCAACCGCTTCATTACCCTTAACACCAACATGTTCCGGTATCCAAAACAACTCTTTCGTCACCTTCTGAGTAATAACAATTAATGTAATATATTCGTTATAATATACAGAGTGTTTGTTTGAAACGGGGCACCCCGAAAATCTCCTTTATTTGTAAAGATACAAAAAATCTTCAGAACAAAAGTTAAACTAGACAAAAAGGCCCATCTAAAGGTTACTATAAGAATTCTGAGGCACTTCCGGTTTCACCGGAAATGATGCCAACTTTTGATCTAGCATAGGGAATCGATAATTTTATATTTTTTTCCTAAAAGTATATTAAATTAGCTTTACAATGACACCAAAAAATCATATTTTTATGTTAACCATTTCAAAATGGCGACCATTTATTTACAAAATAATAATCAACATAAGTTTTACAAAGTTGAACGTAGCAAGCTTTGAAAACAATAAAAAAAGAACCAAACTATCTCTAAAATAAACTATTTGACTATCTGGACGTCGTTTTTTAATTTCGAAAGAACCTCGCTGGCTTAATTTGTTCACTAATTTGGCAAAATACTGCTTTTAAAATAAAACGAATTAGGCCTAAAATTTTTTCTAGTCTAAATAAACTACCAGGAATAAAAAATTCTACCCTCAGGTCATTTTCTCTAACCGTTATTTGAGTCTTAATTTTTTATTTCACATTTTTCACAAATAATGTAAATTATACCATTCAAAAAATGTCGTAATCTCAAAACACGTTAAACGATTAAAGTCCCAAATTTTTTCTATACTAAATAAACTTCGGAAATTTTTAGATGCCTATAAGCCAGCGATTCCCGGCGCCTTAAATGTATCACAATATTTCCGCGATGCCCCAAGTAAAAACTGCTCTAGCTAACGCAGTTGGAGGAATGTTGCAATATTTTCGCGGCGCACAATTTGGGAATCGCTGCTATATAAGACATATAGTATAAAAATTTATGATATTATAAAAAGTCGTTGCGGGCCGCCAAAATTGGCACGCATGCGGCCCGCGGGCCGCCAGCTTGCCACCCCTGCACTTGATGAACATCAATTACCAGAAAATAAAAGACAATTTCAGCAGCATTGGTTGTGGAGTTTCTGTTAAATATTTTTTGTTTATCGGTACTTCAATACGTGTTTTAAAAGTAATGGCGATGAAATACGATCATCGAGCAACTGGCGTATTGGTGCTAGTTCGACCGTGTCCGTTGTGTTTGAAATGTGAACTTAATTATCTGGTATCCTACCAGTCAGACCAGAGCGTATTCTCTCTCCCTAATGACTATCACATGCTTTTCTATTGATCCACTGTAATAAATAGACACACAAAAATATTTTTACTAAACATGACAATATAATGCATTCCACAATAATATATCGGTTCATTAAGATCTAAATTTTCCATCAGTAAATACCACAGCATTGTTTGAATTTTTCGTCTAAGTTTTTGGAATAACAAAAATTGTAAAATTTTAATAAATTAGATGCCTAATTCATTGTATTTATTTCAAAAACAGAATTCAAGTTGCCAGTGGTGTTACCACACCCGAGTGAAACAAACTATCAAGTCTACAAGTATGAAAAGCGGATTTTTTTCAAACTTGCCGCGCAAACAGAGTGTATAGTTCAAAATTTCAACACATATGGCGTTTTGTTAAGTTATCATTAAGTGTCAAATGCATATAGGTTATAATTTGAAAAGTGATCGTATATTTTTGTTTTACTGTGTTAAAAATGTCAAATTTTGTGTCAAATAAAGAGCATTCGCGGACAGTACTACTGTTTTGTTTTCATTTGAAAAAAACTGCTGCTGAATCATACCGACTGCTTCGAGAAGCTTATGGTGAATATGCTCCATCGCAAGATACGTGTGAACGATGGTTTCGGCGTTTCAAAAGTGGTGACTTTGATCTTACAGACAAAGAACGTGGAAAACCTCCAAAAAAATATGATGATACAAAATTGGAAACATTGCTACAGGAAGACGATAGTCAATCACAAAAACAACTAGCAGAGCAGTTAGGCATTAGTCAACAAGCTGTTTCCAATCGCTTACGAGAGATGGGTAAGATCCAGAAAGTCGGCAGATGGGTTCCACATGCATTGAATGAGAGGCAGATGGAAAAACGCAATAACACTTGTGAAATTTTGCTTGCACGATACAAAAGAAAGTCTTTTTTGCATAGTATCATTACTGACGATGAAAAATGGATTTATTTTGAAAATCCCAAACGCAAAAAATCATGGGTGAACCCAGGCTCACCATCCACATCAACTGCAAAACCGAATCGCTTTGGCAAAAAGACAATGCTCTGTACTTGGTGGGACCAAAAGGGTGTGGTCTATTATGAATTGTTAAAACCTGGTGAAACAGTTAATACCCAACGCTACCAACAATAACTGATCGAATTGAACCATTCGCTGCTCATAAAATGACCAGAATACGAAAGAAGACAGCACAAGGTAATCTTTCTTCACGATAACGCTCCATCACATAAGGCAAAAGCAGTTTACAACACATTGGAGGCACTCAAGTGGGAAGTGCTACCCCATGCCACTTACTCACCAGACTTGGCCCCTTCAGATTACCACTTGTTTGCATCGATGGGTCACGCACTTGCCGAGCAGCACTTTTGTTCATATGAAAATGTGAAATAATGGCTAGATGAATGGTTTGCGGGGAAAGGGGAAGAGTTCTACTGGCGAGGTATTCACAAATTGCCAGAAAGATGGGAAAAATGTATAACTTCTAATGGAGCATACTTTGAATAAATAAACTTTTACTGTTCTTTTGAGTTTAATGTGTTTTATTTTAAAAAAATCCGCATTTCATACTTGTAGACCTGGTAAAAATTTCGTCGAAAAATATGATAATAGAATGTCACTTGGTACACGTGTTCTTTGTGAAAATTAAATCATTTTGACTCGCAATACCAATTTGTAAACATCAGCAGATCCAAGTACAATAACTAAGTCATTTTCACATCAGAATAAAACAGCCTCAAACATATTTCTGAAGTGTTAACTACAATTTTCGTTGTATGCAAATATCCGTCTATTCATAACTTTTTTTTACAGATAAATACAACTACTAGGACTGGTTATTATTTAAATAATTTACTATTATTTATTAATAATGATACCTAAATTTACTATTTAGGCTCTTCACAGAAAAATTTTTCAGACCCCTGCTCTAGAGTTTAAATTATTTTTAAATAAATAGAAAAAAGTAATAACGTTCAAATTTTTTTTACATAAAAAAACTTGATTTTAATGGAAACAGCTAGTTGGAAAAAAGCCTCTTCACTCACCTTTGATGACTCTGTCCATTGATCGATTAATTAATATGTAAATTTTGATGAGCAAACGCTTCTAACGCTTAACCTGCAATACAAATTTTCTAGTTAAAAATTAAGAATTGGTTAGCTTATAATATTTTCTCGTAATATCTATAGAATACTTTATTGCCACAGGAAATACAAAAGATTGATCAGAAATGGTGAAAAAATGAGCGCGTTTCATGGCTTTACTTCAAATCATCTTTTTTTTTTATTTACAAAATTTTTCGGATGCTTCAACAGCTTAGGTTATTAGCGCCCCGGTACATTACGGTAACAAATAGTAGATGCAATAATTATAATAATGATAATAATATAACATAATGTAATAAACTAAGTATATAATAATAAATACATGATTAAAGATATTTAATAGCTAGTTAGGTCTATATTAGGTGGTATATATTTATGTCTTTTAGGAACTTTATCACTTTTGTTTCAAGGTCTTTATTGTGGGCAAGGGCTCGTTCGAGGGTTTCGGGGATCTTGTTGTTGCAACGCTCTGTTGTATATTTGCAGCACTCGATTAGAATGTGACTTACAGTGATACGTGAGTTGCAAGTGTCACAAATGGGGGGAACAGAATGTGCAAATATATGTTTGTGGGTGGTATTTGTATGGCCAATCCTCAACCTCGTGAGCACAACTTGGTCATGCCTGTTTGCACTGGCTGCCCAATGGTTTGGTGTCCGTTTGTATAGTTCGTAGGTGGTTGTTGGTGATTGAGTTCCAATATTCCTTCCATTTATCTCTTACGTTGGCTTTTATGAGACTTTGGAAGTCGGCAACTGGAACTGGTGTATTTGTAGTCGGGAGATTTGTTGCTTCTTTTGCCGCAACATCTGCTCTCTCGTTTTCTATTATACCAATGTGAGAAGGGATCCAGATTATAGTTATGTTCATTCCATTAATAAGGGCCTCGTGGATGTTGTCTTGGATTTTCCGAACAGTTGTGTTGCCTGAGTAGATTTCTTGGATGGAAATAATGGCACTCAAGGAGTCACTAAATATAAGGAAGTTTTTCAAGCTATTTTCGGAGTCCAGGATGTATTCAGAAGCTTGAAGTAGGCTATATGATTCCGCTGTAAAGACACTGGTTTCTTCTGGTAACTGATACATGTGTGTTTCGTCTCCGATTATTATCGCAGCACCGGTTTTACTGTTTATTTTGGAACCATCAGTGTAAATGGCAATGAACTGTTTATATTTGGTTAGGATTTCATTATAGGATTGCAGGTATATACTGGGATGGCTGTTCTGTTTTTGGTACGAATCATCTTTATCCTGGTGTATTTTATGAAAATTTTGCAGAAATATTGCTTGTTTTAGGGTTTTGCAGGTATGACCAAAAATCCCTTATGTGTCTGTCTATCAGTTTGTACGATAAAAATTGTGGCCAAATGGCTGGACTTAAAATTTGGCATGCTTTTACAACTCTATGACACACATATAGAAAAACTATTGAGAGTTAAAAAAACACTTCTAGCATGGTTTATGGTGGCAGCGCTGTTAAAAACATATCATACAATATTCATAATATATCTTCTACCTCTCGTTTCTCATTATAATAATCATGAGCAGGCGCGCACCCAGGGGGGGAGCTCACGGACTTGACCCCCCACCCCCGAGCATAAAAAACACCTGGGTTAAATGTATTAAGAGAATATACTTGAATTCTAGAGCTGAAGATCTTTTTAGGGTTTTGTAGGCATGACCAAAAAACCCTTATGTCTGTCTGTCTGTCTGTTCGGTAAAAATTGTAGCCAAACGGCTAAACCTAGAGAGTTGAAATTTGGCATGCTTATACAACTCTTTGACCCGCACATAGGAAAAATACTAAAACATCTAAAAAACATATCCCCCTAAAAATATAAACAAATATGTGCACAACGAAAAAAAAAAAAAATGTTTTTTAATTCTGAGTAGAGCATCAAATAAAAGCCCTTAGTACGTGGATTAACGATCAAAATATTATTTTTGCGAAATAAATTATTTTGACGTGATTTTGGCCAAAATTGTGCAAAAAAAATGTGTCCCACACCCTGTAGCCCAGATGGTTTAAACTAAAAATCTGAAAAAAGTAATGTACATTGGTGTGAACCGAAAGGAATTTTTTGTCAGATTATGTTTTCGGAAAATAATGCCTTTTTTGTGTTTTTAACTAAAATATGTAAAATATTTAATTCGTTATGTAACACAGTAAACGAGTAAACGTCCGTAGTCTAATGGTTAGCATTCTCGCAGTTGCAAACTACAGTTCGCTTCCTGTCTGACTTTATTTTTTATGTTTTTTTTTTTGCATTTTTATTTTGTATAAATTATTTTGTCAAAATTATAGTTATTTTTTGGAAAATGTTGCATTTAATTTTTAAAAGCGTATATTTAATAACCATTGGGAAGTGTTGAAATTATAATTTAATTCTATGTTTCAATGTATACGAAATCAGAGGGGCAGACCTTAGGACTTAAAATAACCAATGGAAGCCATAGGCGGAATTTTCAAAATCTTAATGAATCTTGCTATATAAAAAAATACTACATATATTTAGAAACCTAAATAATGGTATTAGGCATTCGAATTAAAATTAACAAAAAAATATTTTAATATAAAATTTGTGTTGGTGGGATGCCATAATAATCATCATTCACTTACTAAATACCTGCGAAAGTCTGAAATGTGTGAAAATTCACACTTCACATAAATTTTTTGTTTATCTTTTATGTTTTAAACGTGAGAATATCTCTTTTTCTATGAATTGAGGACAAAACTTGTATTTTGAAAAATAACGTGCACTCGTACACAGTAATTTTCCAATTCCTACCGTTTTAAAATAATTTTTTCTTCTAAACCCCCTCCCCCCCCCATTGTCTACTGTTCTGTTGCCTACATTTGATTGATAATTATTGCGTCAGTATAATTTAATCGTAAATAGACTTTAGTTCAAGGATATCTTCATTCTTTTGGATTTTTCATTTTGCATGTGATAAAAAATTTGGCGTAATATTTTATTTTCAATAATTAGAAATGTGTTGTCAATCGCGTTTTGTTTAGGAATCTATATGTTTCAGAAACAAGCACAAGTATGAGGTGTACTATAGTTTGATACAACTTGATTTTGGTGTTTCTAAACAGGAGTTTCATTTTGAAGTGAAGGCCGTGTGCAACGAAAGATTCATTAACGTATTTAATTTTGTTCGTGATATCTTGCTGTATTAAACTGACCTGATTCAACTGGTGCCTAGCTATTTGAAAATATAAACTCTTTCAAAGATATTGCCAATAATTTGTAAGTTATACTCTTTTCACACTAGAACTTTAAGATCGGATGTTAAAGTGAATGTATCTTTAAACGCTAATGTGACACCGTATGGCCTCGTCTAAATACAAGCGATGTTTAAGACAGAGATCTGCATCTTAAACATCGTCCGCATTGCCAACTTAATTTCTATTATAAAAAAATACTCCTTGAATTTGTGCTGTCAACATTTTATATTATCATAAACAAGAATACTGTGTTATATCGACGTTATAAGAAGTTTATACTTATTGTTATAATAAAATTATTTATGTTAATAATGTGTTTAATAAAATACAGAGCTACAATAATTGAGATAAAATGTATCGACTTACATGTTAATACAGGTGTAATATATTCTTTATTGTAGTGTCTTTATTGTAGAATGAAATGAAATATCCATATTTGTTTAAAATAATTCAAAATGTGCGTCTGCGCAGACAGTTCAAAACTGGTAATTTCATGACGGTAACTTAAGGACAAAATTACTGTAGCTGATGACAGCACCGGAGATTTAAACATCAAGTGTGAAAGCATACCGATGTTAAACATCGGTGAACTTTAAGTTCACTCGTCTTAAAGTTCTAGTGTGAAAAGGGTATTAGTCACATTGTATTTACTAATTTGAGGTTAGAACTAGTTTCTAGAATCTAAAACTACATGTCGTTTCAAATGTTTTTAACAGTTTAACGCGTGGAAACTGTGGAACTGTATCTAAATATTTCAAGATTACTATCTTTATATATTATTAAAGCCTTCTCTAATTGAAGTTTTTCAGTGTGTTTATATGGGTGCTTTTCCTTACAAAATCCCAGTCCAATTTTCTTCCAAATTGAACTTCTGATACCTCTTATTACCATAGCGGATTTAAACAGGCTTTTTTAAATTCCCGAAAAATTTATAAAGAAACCAGGGTCAATCAATATGTTCAGAATTTTTGTTTTAAAGATAAAATATTAACTTCTTATTCAAAGATCCAAATATTAAGTAAAAATTCAAAGAAAACAGCTATGAAAAGTTGTTGCTATTTTAAAAAAATTAATGTGAAGTGTGAATTTTCACACATTTCAGGATTTTGTAGCTATATAGCAAGTGACAACAAATTGTGGGTGTATATTAAAAATCATAAAATTTGACAACTTTTGAAAAAATATACCAAGTGTCCATCTAGAGACTTACAAGCGTACTTAATTACGAGATGAGCTCACATCAAGACAGCTGAACAGTTCTATAGTTTGTCAATTAACTGAGGTGTCGATAACTTTTGAAAAAATAATCAGATCAAATATTTCTGTTGTATTATTCTGGTTCACATTAATGTGCATTACTAAGAATTTTATCAGATTTTTTATTAACCTCCCTGGGTTATAGGGTGTGGGACAAGAGTTTTTTAAACACATTTTTGGCAAAAATAAAGATATTTAAAAACATGCTTTTTGTTTCTTAATCTACGTTTTAAAACTTTTCTCTTTATACCACACAATAAAATGTATAGTGGATATCAAAAGAAAGCGCTTGGTAAGTAGATTAACGGATGAAAAGTAAATTAAAAATCTTTATTTTGATGCGATTTCCGTCAAAAATATTCCAAAAAGATTTTATCGCCCCATATAACAGACAGGAATAGGAGTAAAAATCTGAAAAAAAAACTACATAATGTACATTGATATGATACAGTAATAATTCGACAGGAATCAGATTATTTTTCGAAAAATGTTTTGTGTTATTGAAAAAAAAATAATTATTTTTTATTGTAGGGAATAAAATGAAAGCTCTTAAAACGTAGATTGAACGGAAATTATTTTTAAAAATTCTCTTTACTATAACGTGATTTTTGCCAAAAATATTTTTGTTGAAAATATTGATAATATTTTTAATATTTAGTAAACAAATTGCATTTTCATGATCGGCTTAACAGGTAATGGTTTATTGCAGTCCCTAATTTCCTTTTAAGTTAAGCTTACATTTGGGGTCCATATTCAGATCAATTCTGTAAAAAGTTACTATAATAGTTACCGTGTGGTAACGTTACTACAAGATAACTTTTATAGTGACTTTAATAGAAACTTTAACATTTTTCGTATTCTGTAATATCCAACTGTAGTGACGTCGCTATGAAAGTTATATCTTAGTGACAGTTACTAAGAAAAGAATTAAGTTAGTTACAGAAACGCAACACGCATGCGCATTGGTGGTATATAGATGAGAGTTAAGGTTAAAAATGTCAAAATATTGTATTGCTTACATTATTTTGTTGTTATATAATATATATTATGGTATGTACATTATAAAATTAAAAAAAAAAAAAACGAAATGCAAAGACAAATTCTCGACAATAGAACCAGTGGCGCAGGCGGATAGGATTTGAGGGTTAGAACCTCCCATGGATCTGGATTTTTTATTACTTCGATGCATTTTCCTTGTTTTGTCATTACTTCCATACGTCTCATTTTATAACCCTTCCGTCTTGTGAAATTATTTTTGCGTCACTGAATAGAACTTTTGTTAATTTTTTTAAAAACAAAAACTATTTTTTTAAATAATTTAAAAAAAGATTCATATTAAAAATGAGGAATTGGAAAAAACTTTTTGATCATTAATATATTTCATCTCCTGCAATATAAACATTTACCTACACTCATACATACATATTTTTTATATATTTAATTTATATAGTTTTCTTTACTAATCTTCTTCATTTTCTATTATATCTAATGTCCGCCATTTTTATCTTTATAAGATCTAAGTTATTACTTATAAACACCGGCATTTGGTAGTTACTATGATAGTAACTGACCTTGCTCATAGTGACAAATTTAGATACTATGATCATAGTAACTGAGTTACAGAATTGGGCTGATTGTGTTTCTTAAAACGTGTTAGAACTGTACTTTAAGAAACCAATCACTATCAGACATGATGATACCCATATATTAAATACTTCAATATAACGTACGCCTATTTTACTACATTGACAAAATGTCTGCCAACGAAGTAAGATGGAAGAAATGGCTTCCCAGTTTAAACTGGCACGGATGTATGTATGTATGATCAAAATCACGGGAAATTTTAGTTTTATAAAACCATTACCAGATGGTAAATTAAATGTTTATTATAACCTATAAACATTGATTAAAATGTTTCCTAAAATTTTGAGTTCATTTTATAGGTTATATCTGTTGAATAATTTTTTAAAATAACATTTTAAATTGTATTTATTTATTTGGTAATAATTCATGTTCTAGTCTAAACTAGGGTGACCATTTTCTTAAAAAGGCAATGCGGGACGGAGCAAAAAAAAAGGTCCTCATTTCCCAAATCCAAGTGAAGAGCAAACAAAAAGGTCCTCACCTCCAAAATGTTAAAATGCGGAACTTTTGCGGGACAAAATGTTAAAATGCGGGATAGTCCCGCAAAATGGGGGACGAATGGCAACCTTGGCCACCAATGGTCTAAACTGACGCGCGTATCGCATTATGTGTCAAAGGAATTTACCTCCGTTTGACGAAGAAGTGTACTTGTCTACGATGAGCAATATAGAAGTATTAAATATACAGTAATAACAACATCTATATGTATTATTACTTAGTTTTTGCTTGTCTAATAAACTTTTCGAAAAACCACGTGCGCTCTCTTTATTTTTTGTTTAATACAAAATACTCTAATGTCAACAATTTGTGCCATACCCTGTGAATCTCTTGGGTAGATCTAAAATTTGAAAAAAATATGAGCAATGTACGTTGATATAAGCAAGTATGTGAATAATACTACAGAAATTATTTATTATTGTTTTCAAAAGAATATCAAAGTTTTAGTATTTTTAATAAAATATATATTTTTAATTCCATGTTTGTTATTAAATAAAAGCTCTTTATTACAAGGGTCATTTTTTAAATATGAACCGTTTGTGCATCCTATCCGTGCATAGCATTCACCGCAGTTGTTTTACCGACTAATGCCTTCTGTGATTGCCAACGTTGTCAGTCAGTCTGAAGTTGCTAGCGGAGGTAGACGATATTGTGCGCAAATTTAATATCAGCTATGTCCATTTCTAATCCCGCCGATTGCGAAGTACGCGCTGTGATTCGGTTTTTAAATGCAATCTCGTCCTGCCGAAATCCATCAGCAACTCATTGAAGTGTATGTGAAAGGTGTGTTGGGTGAACGGAATGTGTGAAACTGGTGTCGTTTATTCAATGGTGGAAGAACAAACATCCATGATGAGGAAAGTTTGACAGCTCAACTGTAATCACGTTGCTAGAGAAGTTTAAATGGGCATGGCACCTTCCAACTATCACCTCTTTACCAAAATTGAAAGGATTTTTTTGCGGAAAACGGATACAAACGGATGATGACGTCATAGACACTGTCAACGGTTAGTTAAATGGACTGCCGGTCTACGATGAACGGATCGTCAAACTCATCGCCCGTTCGGAAAAATGCTTCGAGCGGAAAAGGGATTA